>PVKN010011387.1:0-11585 GCA_004027915.1 Capromys pilorides | reverse complement strand
AAGACTAACTCAACTCACACAAAAATGATCTTTTATTTATAGTTTTGAGAAGTTTGTATCACATGACACAAGGTTGCCTAGTGACTAATAGCAGGCTTGAACCAGACAGGATGTTTTTCTCAGCACTAGGGTAGCTTGTTTGCTTTAGGCACTGAGGCCCAGTCCCACCTACATGTTCTGGCTTCCTGCAGCTCCCAACAATTTATTTATTTATTCATTTATTTTTGTGGAAACAGGGATTGAACTCAGGCCCTTGTGCTTGCTAAGCAAGCGCTTATTCTACTGAGCTATTTCCCCAGCCCTTAGGAATTGATATTCTAAATAGATACCAGTCTCCTTGAAAAATCCAATAAGGGTCAGTAACCAATCCTCTGTAAGTAGTGCCCCTGTTTTCTGCATTCATGTCCACTTGCTATGTGACTCCCTTCCCTTTTTGATCCTGATTTAAATAATTTTACCTGAGCAATTATAATGGTAATTTTTTTTTTTTTTTTTTTTTTTGTCTTTTTGAGACAGGGTCTCACTATGCAGTTCAGGCTGGCCTTGAGCTCACTTTTGTAGCTCAGGCTGGTCTCAAACTCACACCAATCCTCCTGCCTCAGTCTCCCAAGTGCTGGGATTACAGGTGTACGCCACCATGCCCAGTTTATACTTGTAATTTTATTGATGGACCACAGTGTTGTCCTACCTCATGCCCACCTAGTGAGTTCCCATGTTTTCCACCTTGGACCCACCTCACCTCGTGGATTTGCTTTAAAAGTTCCCAAAATAAAATCTTGAAAAAAGATTCATTTGCAACCCACTTCCTTCCCCCAGTAAATTAATTTTGCTCTTGACTTCCATTTTTCCTAAAATTTATTCTTGTTTTTGTTGCACATCGAGATTAAAACAAAGACCCAAGAGCAAAAATTTGTAGCGCTTTTTATTAGCTGAGCTCAGCGGCTGGAGAGAAGAACTTTGCAAAACATTTGGCACCCGGGGTTAGAGAGGGAGAGGGGATGTTACAGAGCCTGCTCTGTATGTAATCAGGAAGGACATTTGGCACCAGGGTCAGGGAGGAAGAAGAGATATTGTAAATTTATGGTGAGAACAAGGTTTTCGTAGTGCGGCAATCACAAGGTCTGTTACAGAGAGCAGAGTCAGCTTTCTCCAAGGACAAAGTTTGTTACAGAGAGCGAAAATCTGAAATCCGAGTTGCCTTACAACAAGGGAAATACAAAGTATTGGTCAACTTAGCGTTTGGGCTAAACTAAAACAAAGGCATTGTTTGTTCTGATCAAGAGGTCTTGTTTTAACTAGGGCAAAGGTTAAGTCAATTCCCAGTTTGAGTGTTAAAGCACCTGGGGTCCTAGTTAGTTGCTACAGGGCCTAGCACATTGTATAGCCTAAGGACAAACAGCTCCTAAGGCAGGACAAAGTGGAGTCAAGTTAGCTTATAACAGTTTTATTTTATTATTTATTTATTTTTGTCTTTTTGAGACAGAGTCTCACTATGCAGTTCAGGTTGGCCTCGAGCTCTCTTTTGTAGCCCAGGCTGATCTCGAACTTGCACTGATCCTCCTGCCTCAGCCTCCCAAATGCTGGGATCACAGACCTGCGCCTCCAAGCCCGGCCTATTCTTCTGTTTTAGAGAATCCTAACACTGTTCCCAGGTAGGTTGTACATTTCTTTACCCTGTATCACCAAGGCCTAGGATGTGCTAGGCGTCTGCATTGCCATTTTACAGGTTCTTACAAACGAAAGAGAGTGCCTGGTCAGGCCTGGCATGGTAGCACATGCCTGTCATATCAGCACTTGGGAGATAGGGCCTGGATGATAGTTGCCAGTTCAAGGCCAGCCTGAACTGCATAGGGAGACCCTCTCTTGATTTTTTTTTTTTTTTCAATGAGCAGAACATATTTATTGAGGGAAAGAAAGTTCCTGTCTGAGACAGAAACAAGACGGGGTTCCCGAGTGGGTGCCCCCCCCACAAGCTGACTCTTCCAGGGACTTGTACAGAGGTGAGGCAATGAGAACTCGCTTTGGTGGGAGACCCTCCCTTGAAAAGACGAAAAACAAACAAAAGAGAGGGCTAGAGCCCAAGAGATAGCTCAGTTGACTGCCGCCTTAGGCAAGCACAGGGACCAGGTTGGATCCCTGGCACTACATACCCGCACTGGCGCCACCCTACACAGGTCCAGGTGTTGTGCACCTGCCTGTCATCCCAGCACTGGGGAGGCTGAAAACAGAAGGGTCATTACGATTCTGAGCTGTGCAATGAGAACGTGTACCAAATACATAAACCCCCTACCCCCCAAAAAAGAGGGCTGGACATCTCGGTGCATATATGTAATTCAGCACTTGAGGGGCTGAGGCAGGAGGACTGCCGCCACTGGGGAGGCCAGCCGGACTAGTGATATCTAAACGTACATAAAAAGAACGCAAACTATCTATAAATAATAATGCTTTAAACATATGTAAAGCGTTAACAGCAGAGTCCGGCATGGTGGCGCACTACTGTAAACCCAGCACTCGGGAGGCTGGGAGGTAGGAGGATCATTGCGAGTTAGAGAGCACCTTGAGCTCCGAAGTGAGTTCAAGGCCAGCCTGAAGTGCACAGTGAGACCCTCTCAAAAAGAGAAGAGAGGGGCCAGGGAGATAGCTCTGTGGCACAAGTGCCTGCCTGGCAACTACAAGGTCGTGATTTCAAACCCTGGTCCCGCAAAAAAAAAAAAAAAGATAAGAGAAAGCATTAACAGCGCTTCAAAAGTCAACGTGACATAAAAATGTGCACAGCGAGGTGTCGCTCAGCTTCTCCACTCGGCCCTGTGGGTCACGCGATCTGTGGTGCGGCCGCCCCGATCTCCTAGACTAGGGCGGGCGCACACGGCTGGAGAGGCGGCGACGGTCCCGGGAGCCGCGGATGCCACGTCCCGCCCCGCCCCGCCCGAGAGCCCCCGCCTCTGCCGTGCAGGCGGCCGGCCGCAGGAGGGAGGAACAGTGGGACACAGTGGCCCGTAGGCCCGCGTGCCGACGAGAGGAGGAGGATTTCCCAGCGCGGGGAAAAGACAGCCTGAAAACCCAATTATTAGTTCTACTTTAAAGTTCACAGCAGAAGAGCACAGCCCTCGTAGGAGTAAATCAGAGCGGACCTGTGCCACGAGGAGGCCTGCGGCTGGGGGAGCGAGTCGGGGCCGGGGACACGTCACCGGGGGCGTGGCGTATGCAGATGAGTATCGCGCGGAGGCTGCCGGTCGCGCCGACTGCGAGGCTGCTGATCCCGCGTGAGAGTACGCGGGTGTCGCGGCAACGGTTTTTTCTAGCGGCGAGGAAAGAGCGAGGGGCCTGAGCGCGCAGGGGCAGCGTGTGGGAGGTGGCCGTTGGTTAAAAGTGTGTTGTTGTCGAAGGTGTAGGTGTGGGGCGGGGCAGGAACTCATACTTACCTGGCAGGGGAGATACCATGATCACGAAGGTGGTTTTCCCAGGGCGAGGCTTATCCATTGCACTCCGGATGTGCTGACCCCTGCGATTTCCCCAAGTGTGGGAAACTCGACTGCATAATTTGTGGTAGTGGGGGACTGCGTTCGCGCTCTCCCCCTGTTTTTTGCGGTATTTTCAATATCAGAACGGTAGTACGATTTGTCAGTGTGTTTTTGAAAGCGGAGTTGAGTTTCATATTGTTCCAGGGTTTGTTTAGTTAGGGTTTGTTCACGTTGCGCTTTCCAATTTTGTAAATGTGCGGTGTAAGAAAACTGAAGATCGACATGATTTGGGGAGAGCAGGATGGAGAGGAAGTGAGGGAGACGAGACGGGCCTTAGTGACCTATTTCCAGTGGGACTAAAAAGGTTAAGAGGGTTTTCTAAAGATTGATTCTAGTGTTTAGGCTTGTCTTCCCGACCGAAATTGCTCTGTAATGCGTTGATTATCTGGAAGTATTTCACACTTACTATGTTTTATTTTTCCTGTTTCTATTTGATCTGTCCTGAGATGGTCTTTCCTCACTTCTGTTGTTTTGAAAGTTGAGCCATGAGCCTTCAGCCTTCGGTGTTGGGCTCCACCCACTTTCCAAAGCTTCTATACCGCCCCCACCCCCCCCCAGCAGCTCCCTCTAATTGCCTATGCTGGGGTCTTTCTGCTTGCTTTGTGATGGGGTGGTTCGTCACCGGCGAGCTTTATTCGAAGTAGTTGTTCCTTTTTCTCTCAGTGCTTTTTGCCCTGAGCGTTAGGTCTTTTCTGACCACAGGGCAGTTCTGGCAAATTAGACATAAAATCCTAATGGATAACCGAAGTCCCAGGGAATGAATGACACAGCCCTCTTTCTTTCTCTTTCTGTTCCTACCTCGTGAGACTCAGCCCTCACAGAAGCAGTCTTCCTACTACTCTGTGGCCACAGCCGTGCTGGCTAGTTTGCATCACGCAGCTGCAGTACCGAGATCATATCCTCTGAACATGGTGGCACCCCCTGAAAAGTCCCACGTGGCACTCTAGGTCCTGCCTTTGAAGCTGTTGCTGTCACTCATAGTCACTTAGAGCCTAAGACAAGAGTAAGAGGATGGCTCCAGGGGGACCCCTTTGGATTTCTGCCAACCCTGGCGCAGCATATGAGATTCACACAGGCCTCAGGCCCTTTCTCTCCTCCCTCGCAGCAGTTTCGCTTTTTGTTGGTTTTGGTTTTGGTTTTGGTAGTGTGCGTTTGTTGTTAAGACAGGTTGTAGCCCCTTGTACTCAAATGATCCTCCTGCCTCAACCTCCCGAATGTTGAGAGTAGTCGTGGGGCACTGGATGATTTTTTTTTTTTTTTTTTTTTTTTAAATGAGGGACTAGCAGTGAGATACTGGGGGTTGGGAAAGTGCTTCAGTTGTGGAGACATAAAGAATGATTCCATAAGCTGAGCGTGGTAGTGCACGCCTGTAATGCCAGCACTTGGGAGGCTGAGGCAGGAGGATCGGTATGAGTTCAAGACCAGCCTGGGCTAAGAAAGTGAGCTCAAGGCCAGCCTGAACTGCATAGTGAAACCCTGTCTCAAAAAAGACAAAAAAAAAAAATCATTCCATAGTACGCCCTGGGTGGAGTAATATAGAGGCGTGGTAAAAGAATAGTCACGGACTACATTTTTAAAAATTGCTAATTGCCCGTCATGGTGGTGCACACCTGTAAACCAGCACTTCAGAGGCTGAGGCAGGAAGATTTGCAAGTCAAGACTAGCCTGGGCTACAAAGTGAGCTCAAGGCCAGCTTGAACTGCATAGTGAGACCCTTGTTCAAAAAGACAGAAATAAAATAAAAATTGCTGTACTAAGATAGATTGCCATTAATCCCCCTCAAAAGCCTTGCACTCTCTTTGAACACCCCACAGTATTCTGGGCACTTTCTGAAGCAGTTGTGAAGACCTCTTTCATGTCTTCGTGAAGTAGAATTTAAGAAAAGAACAACGGTGACTACTGCTGCTGAGTGCCCGCCCACAGGAAGGCAGGCTTATAAAAGCGTTGCAGTGTGTCCTCAGCCACCGTATTCACTGGATTTGGCACTGTGTCCCTTCTGGCTATTCCCTAAAGGAAAAAATGAGCATGAAAAGATGAACGTTGTCAGCCCGTCCAGGACGCGGAGGCAGCCACAGCGGTGCACGTAGGCACAGAGTATCCTCCAGCACAGCTTCAGAAATCGCTGAGAAAGATGGGGCAGGTGCAAAGCAAAGGCGGGTAGTCTGAGGGCGGCTAATGGCAACGTGTCTTTTACTGTAATCTGCTTAAATACTGTAGTTCTGGACCAAACTGTCCATCTTGTGGGTTTGGTGGTGGGAGGGCTTCCGGTGGCTGTCAGCTCGGTGTAAACTACGGGCCTCCAAGCCCTCTATGCACTGTTGCGCCCGGCCCCCCTCCGCCATGAGCGCTCAGAGCCCGGGCCCAAGCGTTATAGCGCGGTTGCCTTAGGAATAGCTCACCAGTCAAACAGTATTCCAGGTCCTCCTTGCTTTGAACAAAGAATTGGACGAGACAACCCAAGCGTGCTGTCAAAAGTTCATTTGAAAAGTGAGGGCTGATGGGCAAGGGAGAAACACACTCTGCAGGTCGAACTGATGCCAAACAAGAGAAAAAGAAGGTAGGAGCAAAAACAGAAGTACACATTGCATCTGGAAAACACAGTATGGGTATCAGAAGAAGTCACAGCAGTGGCTCGCTGTGGTCTCTCATGAGCGCCTGTGAGAAGTTCCACATACAGGGCTCTGAGAAGTATTTGGTGTCGTCCTGGGGTCAGTGGTTGACAGTTCCCACTCATTTCCCCACCAGCTTTGCCATGCCCTATCTCCTGTAACATTTACTCCTGAGAGGTATAAATCCCATATGTCTTTATGGGATTTATACTATAGTTTTCTTCAAGCTGGAATGAACTGTAGACCCTATCAGGGGTGTACTTTTCACTACTTTGTGGTGCATCATGGCTTGTGGCTGGTGTTAGGAAAGAAAAACCTGTCAGAAAAATGGGGCAAGAGATTGTGACCCTTGAGCTACCTGCTTGACAGAAGAAACAAACCTTATGAGAGCCCAAATGTGAGGCGCAGGTGAGACACTCCTGTAGAGCATAATTTATGTTAGGTCTTATTTATTGGCAAGGTCTTATTTATTTACTTGTAGCAGCGCTGGAGCTTTGCTTTTTGAAGGGAAATTTCACATCTTCCAGAGGCTCACGGGAATAGCTTTCTTCTTTTGCTTTTCAGTGATAAGTTTTTCTTTTTTTTTTTTCTGAGACAGGGTCTCACTATGCAGTTCAGGCTGGCTTTAAGGTCACTTTTGTAGCCCAGGCCGGTCTCGAACTCACATCGATCCTCCTGCTTCAGCCTCCTAAGTGCTGGGATTACAGGTGTGTGCTACCTCGCCCGGCTTGAGTGATAGTTTCTTTAGACAGCTCAGGTGGAGCTAGCTTTAATCTAGAAAGATGATTATCTCTTCCACCTTTACTGCAGTGGATATTGCAGGGATCACTGACTTCGGGTGTCGCACTTTGGCCTTAGCTGCTCCGCAGGTGTCCCCTCTTAAGTTTTCACAAGCCTGTGGTCTCCAGGTTGGACACCAGGAGCTGGAGCACTCTGTCTGTACGTTTGGATGACTTGTTGCACTTGGCCTGACTGATGAGCTGCTGTGTCATCATGTCGTCATGTCAGGATGGCAATGGCCTTCCATATAGCATGTCAGGTGGGCTCAAACAGCCCAGTTTTGGGCATGTTACAAACCCTCATGAGTGCTACTGGCAGCAGTCAGAGCCAGGACACAGACGTTTCTTGGCATGGTTTTGCCAGAGCTTATTTGGGGTCTCTTGGCTTTCTCTAACCTTCCAGAAGATTGAGGACACAAGTAGAATGAACATGATACTTTATTCTCGAAGCCTTTGCCATTTGGGAGGTAAAGGAAGGTCCATTGTCACTCTGGAGGGACTGGAGTAGTCCAAATCTGAGGACAGTTTAAGAAGTGCAGGCTTCAAATCATCCTGTAAAGGTGTCAGGTAGAACCAACATCTGCTCCGATCCCCCACATGGTGGCATATGGGAAAAGTCTAGCTGCCGGTCCCCCCGGGTGTGTGCCTCTCCTCTGTACAGGTTCTAATGAAGGAAGCAGCTGGGGCTTGCCCTTGTTGTTGCGGGCATCGGATGGCAAACTGTGCTGACTTGGTTGGTGTCAGTCCTACTCCTAAGAAAACTCGAGTGCCCGCTTCCAGCGTAGCATCTTCCCTTGTGGAGGGAGTTCTGACGTGTTTTATAGCCTTCCTCAGTGTCCCTGGGGAAGATCCAGTTTCTTTCCTAAATATCACCGGAGTCCTTTTGGTTTGCTCCTTGTCCCAAGGCCCATTCATCCCCCTGGGGCCATAGACTGGTTTTAATGGTTCTTCGGGATTGGGAATAAGGCTAGGTAGAGTCTTAAGGGACAAAGGGCTGTCCTTTTTGCCTAGCAGCTTTTTGATTTCTCAAGGACACTTCAGACATGTCTCTCTGGTGTCCTTTACAGTGCATGACTTTGACCTTTCTAAGAAGATGGGTTAGGGGACAGCGAGATGGTTCAGTGGTCTAAAGCGCCTGCTTAGGAGGGCTCAGGCAACTGCGGGGCCTGCAGTTCAATCCCCGGCACCACATGCTGCGCCAGCGCCACCACCAGGGCAGGCTGAGCCAGCCACAAAATAAAGAAAGAAACAAACACAACAAGCAAATAAATAAATAAATAAATAAATAAAATTAAAAAAAAAAAGACGGGTTGCCTCTAGGGGTTGTAGAACTTCCTGGGTTTTCCAGGTGGCTGTCAAGCCTTTTTCCTTCTAGGGTGTTGCATGTGGCACCAGAGAGGCATATCTGGAGCCTGTAGAAATGTTTAACCTTCTGTCTCTTTCTGATATCAGTGCCAGAGTAAGAGCTACCAGCTCTGCCTTTTAAGTAAAGTTCCTGGGGGGAAGAAGCTTGGCGTCTATAGCCTCTTGTGAATTGACAGAATTGACTCTCTGCCTTTTGGTGTCCTTAGACAAAGCTACTGCCATCAATAAACGTCTCTCCTGCTTACCTAGGTCTGGGAGGTCACTTTTTCACAAGAGTAGCTAACCTTTGGGCCTGTAGGCATCGAAGAAGCAGGGGTAATACAGCAGGTTTTTGTCATGACCTCAAGGCATGGAGGAGCATAACCTGATACTTGGTGAACAGTTCCCCCATTAACCACAAGCAGTCTTTCGTCTCCAGAATAGCTCTGACCTCAGGGGGAGTCAGAATGTTTAGTTTCTATCTCCAAATTAACATTGTTGCTTCTTCTGTTAGTACAGCTGTAGCTACTACTGCTGTTAGGTAGGGTGGCCGTCCAGCAGCCCCTCAGTCTGATTTCTTTGAAAAGCATGCCATTGAGTGGGGTTCTTGTCCTAGCCTTTGGGTTAAGACCCCCCCAAAGTCAGTCCCTCCTTTTTTTTTTTTTTTTGCAGGACTGGGGTTCAAACTCATGACCTCGCACTTGTTAGGCATGCATCTGTGCCGCAGAGCTATCTCCCCAGCCCCTAATAAACTTTTTTTTTTTTTTTTTTTCCAGAACCAGGGATTGAACTCAGGCCCTTGCGTGTGCGATCCTTATTCTGATAGAGGAAGGTTTTGTTTGCTTGAGACAAGGTCTTGCTATGTACAGAGGTTGGCCTTGAACACACTTGCATAGCCAGGGCTGGCCTTAAACTCATAGTCGTCCTACTGTCTCAGCCTCCCATGTGCTGGAATTACATGTAGCATGTTCAAGTATATTGTTGTTTTTCCCTTATGGGAGTTTCCATCCAAAGACAAATAGAGGGCCGGCGAGATGGTTCAGTGGTCTAAAACGCCTGCTTAGGAGGGCTCAGGCAGCTGCGGGGACTGCGGTTCGATTCCCAGCACCACATGCTGCGCCAGCGCCACCACCAGGGCAGGCTGAGCCACCCACAAAATGAATAAATAAAGAAACAAACAAACACAACAAGCAAACAAATAAATAAATAAATAAATTTGGAAAAAAAAAAAAAGACAACTAGAAAATGAGACCTCAGTGTAGGAGGTAGAGAATACTGTGTCTTTTAAACCTAAGATGGAGAACCAATTATTTTTTTGTTTCTTTTTTTCCAGGTATTCCCAGTGCTGGAGTCTGAGTAGATGCATGCTTTATTTTCCTATTCTAGGGATAGAGACTTAGAGCCTCTTACTGCCTCATATAATAAGCCTTGCTATTAGTCCAAAATTAGGTCGCCTGAGGGCCAGGAACATAGCTCAGTGGCACAGTGCTGGCCTGGCAAGCACAATGCTATGACTTTGATTCCCTGTATAAAACAAAGACAAGATTAGGTAGCCTGATCCTACAAAAGCCTGCCATTTCCAGGAAGGAATGAAGCTATTGTTTGCTGACAGGAGGCCTAAGATCACAAATAGCCTGGATCTAGTTACTAGGTAGCTGTTGATTTCCAGGTATAAAATTATAGTCCAGATTTGGAACATTTTGGAAACATATGTAGGCCTTTTCTCTGAAAACTTTATAAAGCCCCTTCTTGGCTGGAAAGTTAAGAATTCTTATACTGTTGGGCCGACAAGATAGCTCAGCAGTCTAAAGCACCTACTTAGGCACACTGAAGAATGATTCCTTGTTCTAGCTTTAGATTAAAGTCTTTTTCCTAGTATCTAAATCCCCATGGTAGAATCATTCAAATAGGGACTGAGGAGATGGCTCAGTGGAATAAGTGCTTGCCTGGCAAGCTCAGGGTCCTGAGTTCAGTCTATGGTAATATTGCTATTTTTCTCTTACAATAGGAGATTCCATTAGAAGGTAAACAGAAAATGAGACTCCGAATGTAGGGGGATAGAGAAAAATGCTTCTTCTATATCCAAAACTGGAAACTAATTAGTATCCTCTGGAATTTGGGAGAGAATTATATATGGGTCTGCCACTAGGGGATGGATTGGAATGATAGTTTTGTTAATGAGGCAGAGGTCTTACACCATCCTGTATGTTTTGTTTTTTTTAAACTTTATTTTATGTTATGGCTGGCTTTCTCTCTCCTCTCTCTCCTCTCTTTGAGATGGGTCTCCCTATGCAGTTCAGGCTGGCCTTGAGCTCACTTTGTAGCCCAGGCTGGTCTCAAACTCACAGCAACCCTCTTGCCTCAGCCTCCCCAGGACAGGGATTACAGGTGTTCTTTGGCAGCTCTTGCTGCAAGTTTTACACCTGATGATATCAATTTCAGTACATCTCTGTGCTTAATAGTGACACTATCAGTGCACTTCTCCTTCTGCAGACATGGTGAGAAGTGTCCCCTCACCCACTTTCTTCTTAGCCTGGTCCCGTGTTTAGATGCCAAGATGCTGCATCCAACACAGCTCTCAAACTTCACAGAAGGACCAGGAGAGGATGGAGAAGTAATGATAAAAAGACAGATCAGAGGTTAGGTGGGCTCCTCCCTCCAGGCAGGAGGAGATGGGCTGAAGGCTCAACTGCTGCAATGCACTTCTGTATACATTTGTCATGTGGCACCCTTTGTTTACCTAGCTCATCCTTTACCCCCCATGTCCTTGGGGCTGGACCACCTGCTGGACCACCTGCTTATCTTCCCTCAGGGAAGTCCTTGGATACTCCATAGTTTTGGCTCCACCCATGTGAATGATCATTAGCTCAGCCACTTCCAACATTTATTTATCTATTTATTTATTTAGTCTGTCTGAGTCTCATTGCAGTTCAGGCTGGCCTTGAGCTCACTTTTGTAGCCCAAGCTGGTCTCGAACTCACACTGATCCTCCTGCCTCAGCCTCCCAAGTGCTGGGATTACAGGCATGCGCCACCATGTCCAGCTACTTCCAACATCTAATTATTACATTTTGGACACTTTTTCATTATGAAATTGGCTATATTAGTATACTTGCATAAGGCATCCACTAATCAGTTATGAAACAAAGCTGGACTTTCCTCTATGCCCTGTAAAGCCCCACTCACTATCATAATAAATAGATTTAATACACCTTTTCATCCCAATATAAGAGCAGCTATCATGGACATTTCTAGTCCATGCTGAGTATTATAGTTTGCTTGGCTTTGTTAAAACTTCTCCAGGTTAGCTTCCTTCCTTTTTTTTTTTTTTTT
>PVKN010011386.1:0-21721 GCA_004027915.1 Capromys pilorides | reverse complement strand
GGTACTGCAAAAAAAAAAAAAAAAAAGTCCAGAAATAAGTGAGGCACAGAAAACTACAGGACCTGCTTCTGTGTGTGACCTCTGGAAAAGCTGGAACAAGCAGTAGGTCGCCAGTGGGAGGGCTGGGTTGAGGTGTTTGTTAAAGGGCGCCAAATTCTTGTCGGATAAGAGAAGTTCAAGAGATTATTGGACTAATTTCTGTGCACAGCATTCTTTTTATTTATTTACTTGGTATAGGGTCCTGCCACGCAGCTCAGCCTCGGTGATCCTCCTGTCCCAACCTCCCCAGCGCTAGGATTACAGGCATGTGTCACCATGCTGGGTTTTGGTGGCCAGCACAGGGGGCCCAGGGTTCCCGGACCGGCAGCCTGCAGTATTGGGGATTGAACCAGGGTCCTTGTGCTTGCCAGGCAGGCACTTAGACTGATGAGCTATCTCCCTGGCTCTGTATAGCATTCTTGAAAATGGCTAAGGAGTATTTTTTTTTTTTTTCTTTTTTAGACAGGGTTCACTATGTAGTCCAGGCTAGCCTTGAGTTCACTAGGTAGCCCTTACTCACCTTGAACTGATGGCAGTCCTCCTGCCTCAGCCTCCGAGTGCTGGGATCATGGCATGTGCTGTCATGCCTGGCTAAGTTATGTATATTTCATATTTCAAGCCATGCTGTAAAGAATATATATATATATATTTAAATTGGCAAAATTATATACATTTTGCTGATTAAAACAACAAATGGGGTCAGGGAGACAGCTCCATGGCACAAGTGCCTGCCTGGCAAGTGCAAGGTCATGAGTTTGAACCCCAGTCCTGCCCCAAAAAAATAGTAAAAAATAAGGGCTGGGGAGATAACTCAGTGATCTAAGTGCTTGCCTGGCAAGCACAAAGACCCAGTTTTTTCTTTTCTTTTCTTTTTTTTTTTTTTAGGACCCAGGTTTGATGCCTAGTACCAATGCTGTGCTAGCCCTGGAACCCCGGGTGAGCTGTGCTGGTCAACAAAACTGGGTGGTGGCACAGGCCTGTAATCCCAGCACTGGGGAAGCTGAGACAGGTAAAGTCTAAACTGTGTAGCGAGACCCTGTACCAAATAAATAAATAAGATTTTAAAAAAGAAAAGAAAACAAATAAAAACTTTAATGATTGGCGCTGGCGAGATGGTTCAATGGTCTGAAGCGCCTGCTTAGGAAAGCTTAGGCAACCGCAGGGACGGCGGTTCAATCCCCAGCACCACATGCTGCGCCTGCCCCACCCCAGGGCAGGCTGGGCCGGCTGTAATCAAAAAAATAAAAAATAAAAACTTTGATGATTTCTTATAGCATCCAAATAGCATCATTTCCAAATTCACCCAAAAATAATCTGAGCGGAGCGTGGCATCATGTACCTGTAATCCCAGGGATAAGGGAAGCTGACGCAGGGGACTGCAAGTTTACAGCCAGGCCCTAACGCAGTATGGGTCGCCTGGGGATTTAGCAAGCCCCTGTGAAAATAAAATGGAAATGCACTAGGGATATAGCTCAGTGTGAAGGACCTGGTTCAAACCTTGGCACAAAACAAAGGGCTCAGGGGTGCAGCCCTTGCCTAGCAGGCTCCAGGCCTTGGGTTCCATTCCTAGCACTGAAAGAAAGACTATTTAATGCACAGAATGTCTTCAAATTTCCCCATTGTAAGAAGGCTGGGCCGGGAAGATAGCTCAGCGGCATAAGTGCCTGCCTGGCAAGCGCAAGGTCTTGAGTTCAATCCCCAGGACCACATATACACACAAGAAGGCTAACTTTGACAGGCTTGGGAGAGACTTTAGAAGCCCTTGAGGCGAAGTGAGATTTTGAGCAGGGCCTAGGTGGTGAGTGATGGCTGGGCGGGCCTGTGATGAGCAGACCAGATGGCCACCAGGGCCCCTGGCGACCTGTTACCTGTGCCTCGCGCATAGGCTGGCCCAAGAAGCTTCCGGTCCACAGAATCCAGCAGGAGGGAGGGACATCCTCGGGTAGCCAGCAGGAGGTTGCCTTCTGTCTTGCTAGCAGAATCTCACTGGCATGGAGGAAGCAAACCTTCCCACTCCCACTCGGGAGTGGCCCCAGGGTCCTTGCAATAGTCTACAACCCACCTTTTAAAATTACTTTTGACACAGGGTTTCCCCAAGTCGCTAAATTGCCCAGGCCAGGCCTGAACTTGTAGTTGTTCTTGTTTTGCTCTTTTGTGAGAGTCTCACTGTGTAGCTCATGCTGGCCTTGAACTCACAGTGATTCTCCTGCCTCAGCCTTCTGACTGTGGGGAATCACAGGGGTATACACCACCGTGCCTGGTACAAATCGCTACACTGGGGAGTCCAGGAGGCAAAGAACCACATCCTGTCAATGACACGGGAGCTTGGACTCAGATCTTGCCTCATTCCAGTCACTTTAGAAGGCTGGGTCCCTGAGCAACCCCAAAGCAGAGCACCCTGCTAAGCCACGCTAGACTCCTGATTGGCAGAAACTCTGAAATAATAAATGTGTGTGGTTTTTGTTGTTGTTTTGTTTTGCTTTTGGTACTGGGGATGGAACTCAGGACCTTGTGCTTGCCAGGCAGGCACTTACGCTGCTGAGCTATCCCCCAGCCCAAGCATGTGTGGTTTTAAGCTACTAATTCATGATGATTTGGTTCTTGGGAACAGACAACTCATACACTAATTTAATAAAACAGCCTTCCCTCTATGTGTCCTCACAACCTCTTTTTGCTAAGGAAGAAACTAAGGCCAGTGTACCAGCCAGCTTCTTGGTTGCAAAACTAGAAGCAGACTGTAACCAACGTGACCAGAGAAGACATTTATTGGAAAGATAGTGCTCCCAAAATTGATGGGGAAGCCAGAGCACCTGGCCTTAGAACCAGGCAGGAACGAAAGAGAATTAGGGAGCAGGAATGATGGGAAAGTGGTTGACAGCAGAATGAATTCAGTGTGTGTGTGTGTGTGTGTGTGTGTGTGTGTGTGTGTGTGCAGGGTCTCTCTCTACAGCAGAGTACGTTCCTTGAGGTTTTGTTTACTTGTTTTTGTTTTCTTCTTTTTTTGAGACAGGGTCTCGCTATGCAGCTCATGCAAGCCTCGAGCTCACTTTGTATCCCAGGCTGGCCTTGAACTTGCAGTGATCCTCCTGCTTCAGCCTCCTGAGCGTTGGGGTTACAGACACGTGCTGCCATGCCCAGCTAGCAGAGTGAATTCTAAGCTGCCCTACCTTCTTCACATCTGCAGCTCCAGCCTCAAAGCTCCTCCAAGCTTGGGTGAGGTCTGTATGCTCTGGTGACTGGGGCACTTGCAGTAGACACTCAGAAATGGTTTATTTCATTCAGAAGTAACAGGCGATTATTCTAGAATTGCCCAAAGAGTAGATAAACAGCCAGCTTAGACCTTAGAGCCAGATCTGGGTGCAGCCCTTGTCCTGAGGGATTGACATTCTCAGTGCACCCTGAGCCTCCAGAATTCCCCATACTGCCCCTAAGAGGGTGGGAGCTTTATTTATTTATTTATTTATTCATTCATTCATTCATTTATTTATATAATGGCCAGCTCAGCCTGCCCTGGGGGGGGGGGCGTGGGGCTGGCGCAGCATGTGGTGCCCGGGATCGAACCGCCCCTGTGGTTGCCTAAGCTTGCCTAAGTGGGCACTTTAGACCGCTGAGCCATCTTGCCCGCCCATTGTGAGCTGATTAGCCAATCGCTAGGCTGTGGGCAGCAGTGCCAGGAGTACACCACCAGAGGGCACAGGAGGCCTGTACATTTCCTAGAGGGCTTGTGGGGGAGATGGGCTGCGAGTAGGTGGTGGGGCAGGCTAAGGAAGTCCGGCCTCAGTGGGGCTCTGCGGGCTGGATGCTGGGCATGCAGGGCACGACGAGTCTTGCTTTGGACTTCAGGGGCTCCTGTGGTTCCAGGGCTCGGGCTGGGTTCCTCTCCCTCCTTGGACAGCCTTGGCCTCCCCTGCTCTTTGCTTTGAGATCCTGCGAGGACTTTGACCTCTTCTTTTTATGGCCTCAATTCTCCACCTGTGACCACTCCCCACACGGTGGATCCCAGCGCAGCACTAGAGCACAGGGCAGGTGGGGTGCCCTGCCAGTGGGTGCGGTGAGGTGGGCCGTAGTTTCCCTGAGCGGAGCTACTCAAGGCCGTGGGGCGGAAGCAGGTGGAAGGTGGCTTCTCTTCTGGGCTAGAACTTTCGGTGTCTTGCAAGTAGCAAGCACTTAGTAAATATTTGTCACTTGTCAGTAATTATTTGATATGCTTATGTGGAGGGGACCAAGTAGGGCACTCCAGCTTAGCAATATCCGAGCCTCCCACTTCCCAACAGCCCACGCTGCTATTCTTCCTACCTGGCCCATGAAAGCAGCTTCTGAAGTGGTTTCCCTTGCACCCCGCGATGCCATGCCTCACTCTCCACCCGGCAGCCAGCGTGATCTTCTAAAACTGTCAATCGGATGGCGCCACTTCCGAGTTTCACGCCCTCCAAGGCCTCTCCTTACACTCTGAATGAATTCCAAGCTCCTACCCCGGCTGTGAGCCTCTGCACTGGCCAGGGCGCAGCCTTCCCTCCGACCTCTCCTCCTGCCGTCTCTGGCTACTCAGACTTTCTGCTTATTGAGCACAGTGAGCTAGCGTGGCCTGCTGGCTTTTGCATTAGCTGTCCCCTCTGCCTGGAAGGTTCTCTACCCAGGTTCTTTGCATGGGTGCCTCCTTGTCATTCAGGTCTCTGGGAAAATGTCACTTCCTCAGATAAATCATCCTCGACAGCCCCACCTGGCTTCTGCATCTGTGACCTCCAGTTCACCCCCAGTACAATGGACACACAGTGCTTATCACCATCAACTATCTCCTCTAGTTGTTTTTAGAAGGCAAACTCCAAAAGAATAGGGCTTCTTTGGCTGAATTTGATTACTATGTCCTCAGCATCTTATTTTAAAAACATTTAAAAATCATTTGTGTATGTATGTATGTATGTATGTATGTATGTGTGTATGTATGTGTGTATTTGGTACAGGGTCTTGCTTTGTGGCCTGGACTCAGTGATCCTCCTGTCTCAGCCTCCCCAGCACTGGGATCGCAGGCGTATGCCACCATGCCTGGTTGGGGTGGCCTGGGGTTCCGAGGCCAGCACAGCATGCAACACTGAGGGTCGAACGTGGGTCCTTGCACTTGCCAGGCAGGCACTTGGACTACCTCCTTGGCATTTTATGAACAGAACAGCGCCTGCTACATAGCAGGTGCTCAGATGTTTGCGGACTGCATGAATGATGGCAAAGCCTGAGGAGAGGGAGTGCATTCTGCCCCTGCGCTGACAGTCGTTTCATTCCCAAGGAGCAGGTGGTCCTGGGGTGGCATTGCCCGAGACTTATCCTAACTCTGGGCCCTAGAGGAAGCTGAGAGACTGAGTGGCCATTAGTAGCAACAGTCATGTTAGGGATGGGACAATGGACCGGGCATATTTGTTGGACTGAGTGAATGTGGGTTGGTTTATATATTTTTTAAAAAAATTTTTTGTGGTGCTGGTGATTAAATCTAATATGTGGTAGGCCAGCGCACCACCACTGGGCTACAGCCCAGTCCCTCTCTATGTTTAGTACTTTTAGAAAATAGAATTGCAGAAATCTGATCTTTCAGACACAAAAAAGCAGACAATGACTTCTTGCATTGTCCAAGAAAGTGGCCAGGGAGTGGCGGGATAGGAAACGCAGAGTTTCTTGTTTCTCCCAAGCAAGCCGAGGAAAGATCCAGGCGCTTTCAGCATTGTGCCCTGGTGGAGTGTTGTCCAGGCCTGAGACTTGCATTCACATGGAGTATCTGCTTCAAGTAGGGATTTCCTGAGGCCGAGAGGCTGAGAAAACACAACTTGTCCCACATGGTGGTGCGTGGCTGTAATCCCAGCTATCTGCGAGGCTGACGTGGGAGGACAACACCTTGGAGGGGAGCCGGGGAATTTTAGTGAAACTATGTTTTATTGTGCTTTGTTCTTGAGGTCAAATGTCATTATGTAGTTCTTGAACTCAGTATGTAGCCCATGCTGGCCTGGAACTCCTGTTGAGCATTCTCCTGCCTCAGCCTCCCAAGTGCTGGGCTTACAGGTGTATGCTACCATGCTTGGCTGGAAACTGTTTTAAAAGAGTTGGGGCTGTAGCTCTATGCTCCCTGGATTCAATCCTCAGTACTACCATTTAAAAATAAAAATACAGCAGTCTTGTGACTATGATCTGTGTTATAAAAACCTAAAAGGTCATTGAAACTGAGCCCAGCTTGGAGAGTTAGGGGCAGCTCCTCCTCACTCCCTCTCCTTCCCCTTCACTTTGTAAGGCTTGAAACTTCCCCATTAATTCCCTCTTCACTGGGGGCGGGGGAGTTTTCTATTCTGCAATAAAGACGCCCTTTCCAGATACTCTATTTACTACAGTGGTTTTGAAACTATGCTCAGCGGGGCTGGGGTTCTATAGTGTAGATCCAGGGGTTCTGCCATGAAAATAAAATAACCAGCATGCTCCAGTTCAAAGAAAATAAACAGACAGGATTTTCTCCATTTTAAGGTTCTTCCATATTATTTTCTAAAATTTTGATACCTGCTAGACTCTATTTGATCTGCCATAGTACAAATTTATGAGTTTAGTGATTTTAATATTTTCTTTTCCTTTTTTTTTTTTTTTTTTTGTGATACTGGGATTGAGCTCAGGACCCTGTGCTTACCAGGCAAGGGCTTATTTCACTGAGCTATCTTCCCAGCCCCCTTCTTTTCCTTTTGAGACAGAGTCTATAGCCCAGGCTGGCTTTCCACTTGCAGTAATCCTGCTTCGGCCTCCAGCTATTGGGGTTATTGAGATGTATGCACTTAGTCTATTGATATTTGATCATATTCTGGTAAGGGGTTCTATTCAGTTGAAGGGCTCAGGTAAGTTGGAGAACAAAGCTTAGAAATTCTGTGTTTCCTATCCAGCTACTCCCCTGCAACTTTCTTTTCTTTTCTTTCTTTTCCAGTACTGAGGATTGAACTCAGGATCTTGTACTTGCCAGGCAAGTGCTTATACTGCTGAGCTATCTCCCTGGCTCCACCCACAAACCTTTAAAAAAATATTTATTTATAATCTGATATCTGCCAAAAAGTTTTGTTTTTTTTTTTAAGAGATGGGTGAAGGGAAAGGCAAAAAATGGAATTGAGGTATGTTGAGTACCTATACCAATGTATCGCCATGAAGATAATCATTACTTACTGCAAACATGTACTAATAAAAATTGAGGGCCGGGGTGATAGCTCAGTAGAATAAGTGCTTGCCTGGCAAGCGCAGGGTCCTGAGTTCGATCCCCGGTATCATGGAAAGAAAAAAAGAAAAGGCTGGTCATATAGCTCAGCAAAGTAAAGCATCTGCAAGCAGGCACAGGGGCTGCTTGTTCCATCCCAGGGCCTGGTGTGTCAGCCCTGCTCCTGGGGCTCACTGAATTGCACTGAGACTGCAATTCAGACTGCGTGTGGTGGTATACACCTGTAATCTCAGCTCTTGGGAGGCTGTAAGCAGGCGGATCACTACGAGTCTGATCGTAGTGAGACCCAGAAGCCCCTTCCCTAAAATACAAATAAATAAATAATAAAAATAAAAATTGAAAAAATAGAAATTCAAAAGACAATTTGTTTGTGGTACTAGGAATTGAACTCCGAGCCATCCACTCTGGTTGGATGCAATCTGGACCTACCACTGACCTACCATCCTGGAGAACTGCTGAACCTTTCCGGGCCTTGCTTGTCCGTCTTTAAGGTGGGGTGTCAAGAGCCTCATCAGAAGTGGTTTTGAGGACTAGAAGAGCTCTTCCTGTCAAGGGCTTAGAAGAGCGTCCAGCACCCATCAGCTGCTGCTGTGATTGAGAAAGAGCAGCACCCGGGCGGGCCGTGTCACCTTTCTCAGCCCTTCCCGGTTGAATATGATACAAACTGAAAAGCTCAGCAAGGGAACATTTCCTGACTGCTCACCCTGGCTTGTGTTTTCCACCTATAAAATCAAAGACTGGAATCATTTTAAGGTCCCAACGTACTCTGCAGTGCCAGAAGCACTCTTGACATGGGGCTCCATGGAGGGTGGCCCTGCCTGGCAGAACTGCAGAGGGAGAACAGGCCGGATGGGCAGGGCACCCCGAGGTCTGCTGGGTGGAGGCCCCTCTAGGCCTCCATGCGCCCAGTGTATTTCCCCAACTTCTTTGCTGTGTTTCCAGGTTGTTTTCATTTCAAAATAAAACGCAAAACGGGGCTGGGGAGATAGCTCTGTGGCACAAGTGCGTGCCTGGCAAGTGCAAGGTTGTGAGTTCAAAGCCCGGTCCCGCAGAAAATATAAAATAAAATAAAATGCAAAACAAAGACTTCGACCCCAAAATACACACTGTTCATCTTATAATGAACCCATTTCCTTGTCTCATCGACACTTGCATCCCCCACCCCACGGTTCCTGAGTACCTTCTAAGAGGTACATGGTGGATACCTGCTGAGTTTGGAGAGGAAATTCGACCCACAGCCTGGAAGGAAAGGAGGTCAAATTCCAAGCGGGGCCTGCATGGCTCCCACGCGAGAGCAGGGTACACTATCACTTTCTCATTTTCGCTTCCCATTTTCTTTCTTTGGGATGCCAGGGATGAGAGCCTGGGCCCTCCTGGTGCTGGACAAGCATTCTACGACTGGCCTACATCCTCAGCCCTCACCATTTATAGACATTATAACCAACATTTTGCTCTCTTATCCTGAAAACCCCGCGAAAAAGAGAAAGCAAGTGGTTTAGCCTTATTTTAGTTGTCTTTTGAAGTTGGGAACGGGAATCGAACCCAGGACGTCCTCACCCCCTCCCCCAGCCCGTTTTCAGATGAGTCTCCTAGGTGTACAGTTTCCAGTGATAGATGGCTGATAAGCAATAAAAGCCTGTTTCCTTAGCTCTTTTCTCTTTCTTGCCTCAAGCTTTGTCATAGGCTTAGGGATCCGGTTGGGGACCTGGAAGGGCAAGAGTTGCGCTGCCGGGACATGGGGTGCTGGGCCTCGAAGGTTGAAAATCCTTCGAGGGAGGTCGGTCTGGGCAGAGCTGCACCTGGCAGGGCCTTGGGAGGGTCGCGCTGCTGGGGCAGGGCTGGGCCGAAGGAAGAAGGGCTTGCTGGCGACTAGGGACCGGGAGGCGCGGCGCGCTCGCCGCGGTCAGACCCACCCCGCCCGGGAGGCAGCCCTCCCGCTTCGGGTTCCACCGTCGGCTTCACCCTCTACGGGTTAGCGCAGCTTTCGCAGGGCTTTTCCCAGCAGCTCCCGGGAAATAGTGAAAGTCCCCAGCAAGTCCCAGTCGGTGCACCCCGCAAGGCCGCCGCCCCCGCAGACACTGCCCTGCGGGTAGGAGGCGCGGAGGGGCGGTGGCGAGCGCACAGGCGCCGGTCCCGCGTGGCGCGGAGAACGCCCCTTCCGTCGCCCCCTTTCTGGGCTCCGAGCGCGGGAGGCGGATCGGGGCCACGGCTCCTAGCAGATGGGGAAGGAGGAAAGAAGTGGTGCAGGCCGCACACACCTGGCGCCTTGTGGAATGAGAGCCTAATTAATTATTAAACCGAGTTCCCGCGGCGGGGGGTGGGGGGTGGGGGAGCGGCGGCCTGCGGTGGGGGTCGGGCCCAGGGGAGGAGGGATGGTGGGCGCGGGGCTGCACCGCGCAGACCTCCCTGGAGGGAGGCCGCCCCTGGGGGGGGCGGGTGGGCACCAGCGGGCGGACCCCGGGTGGGGGGCAGTCGCCCGCAGGGTAGGGGGCTCCGCGGAGCGAGCAAGGCCCCTTCCCGCGGGTCTGGAGCCTGAACAGCGGCCGCTGGTTCCCGCGACCGGAGGAAGCGGCGGAGGAGCCGAGGGGAGCAAGAGCAGCAGCGAGGCGCCCTGCGGTCTCCCCACTCGCCGCGCCCCGCGAGCAGAGGGGGCGCCCGCGCCGGTCACGGAGGGGGAGGGGCAGACAAAAGGCGCTTGTGCCTTTAAGGCGAGGAGTCCGGGAGCGGCGGGAGGGGACTTCTGGATCCGGGGTAGAGGGCGGCGCGGGACCGCAGGGAGGGGGCGCGGCGGGGCACGGGCCGGGGAGGACCGCGGCCGGGCGGGCGGCCGGGCGGGCGGGCAGACGGAGCCGCGGGGCGGCGGGGCACGGCTGCAGGTGAGCGCGGGGCGGCGGGGCCAGAGCCCAGCGGCCCCGACGGGCGTGCGTGGTGCGGGTGGCGGGGCCGGGATGGGAAGTCGCGGGTGTCCGGAGGAGACGGGTCTTGGGGGACCCCCGCCGCCCCGCGCGCCCTTCTCCGGCGCAGGGGTTCCCGTGCCCCGGGAGCAGCGGAGGCACGCGCGGGGGAGGCGCTGCGGGCGAATTCGAGCTGGGTTATGGGTGATCGGTGCTCAGGGGAGAGGGAGGCTGTCCCTTTGCGGGAGCCCCCCTCCCTGCCCTGGCCCCAGCCCTTCGGGAGGAAAGGAGGGTGGTGTCAGCCCCCCACCTCCTTGGGGCCTGTGGCAGGGTTGGCGGGCCAGGCTCCATTTCGCGAAGCCCCAGGGATCGACGGAAAAGCGCTGGGTGGCATTAGGGATAGGAGATCTTGCCCGGAACGGTACTGTCCCCTGCCGGAACCTCCCTGAGCCGTGTGCCCTGCCGGGGGTGGCATGGCGGGGTTGGAGCCCTGAGGGGGAGCCAGCGTTGGGAAAGGGAGAAAAGGGCAGGCGCTGGGGAGGCTCCCCACATCTGGAAAGGCCTGGAGTCGAGGCCCGCGGCCCAGCATGGTGGGCGGCGCTGGCACTCTTGGGCCCGCCTGTCTTTTGCCATGAACTTTCTGAAATGGTTTTAAAATCCTTGGAGCCTCCTTTTGCCAATGAAGGCAGGGGCCACTGGCCCCTGGGGACAGGATGGAGAAGAAGTGGCCGAGCAGCGGGTTGGGCAAAGCCATCCTTGGGGCTGGGCTTGGCCTTCTCCAGACACTGGTTGCAAGAATCCCTGAGGATCAGGAGTTGGGAGGGAGGCAAGGTCCGGGAGGCACCGGCCTGGGACCGGATGGGACAGGGCTCAGGGCTCCTGCTGTGGGACTGGTGGTGCCTGGAGCAGCAGATGAATGAGTGAGAGCAAGGGACCCAGGGGAGGAGCAGGTCAGAGGCACAAGGGCTGCAGCCGGCTTGAGAGGGCGGTGGGCCCACTCCTGGGGCTCACGGTGCGGCTTTCTGAACAGGAGTGTGGAGTCCTTGCATGGTGGTCAGGATGGACAGCGCTGGAGTGAGCCCAGGGCGGCCTGGCTGCAGGTGGTCAGACAGTGACGGAGGTCTAGAGCTGTCCCCACGGGACACCCCTTCCTCTGTGGCTTTGAGCCAGATGCTAGGATGTTCTTCTAGGGAGCTGGGAATGTGACCAGAATCAGGACCTTTGGGAACAGTGGCCTAGGTTACTGGTGGGGGCAGGAACAAGGCAGGGACTGCCACCGGGAGGGGACTAAGGCAGGCTGTTAGGGAGGGGTGGTCCAGACCCGCCCTGGCAGCTCTGGAGAATGACAGCCGAGGACACAGGACTGATTCAAGCAGGCGTCTGACTGACTGGATGTGTGCTCTTGCTTGTGATTCTTGTGTCCCCACCTCTTGATAGTGGCAGGGTTTGGGTTCAGAGTAACATAGGCTGTAGAGAGGAGCTAATATGCATTGTGACCTACATGGCAGGCGTTGTGAGATTTTTTTCCTGAAAACTATTGTTACTCCAGTTTTCTAGAAGAAACTGAGGTAGAAAGGTTCCATAGCTTGTTCAGGGAGCGTATGTGGGAAGTAGTCCTGCTAAGGTTTGACTCCTGGTCGCGTGCCAAAGATCATGCTTCTAACGAAGTATCTGCAGAGCCAGGCTTTCTCTGGTGACCTTTTCCAAATGCCAGCCTGACCAAAGTCTTGCACTCCTGTCTTTCCAGATGGTGCCAGTAGTGATTGAGAGGTCGAAGGGTGTGCAGCTTTGTGGGGTGTCAGAGGGAGCTGACAAGGCTGTACTGAGAGTTGGGGGGCATGTAGCGAAGTCCCCTGGCTGCCTTCTGCTTGGCAGGTCCCTGGGTGTCTGCGTGCAGTGCTGCTTGTCTGTCGTAGCATCTGTGGCCACCTGGGGCAGGCTCTGGGCACACTTCCCTGATGTGCCCTAGGAAGTACACAGGTCAGGGCTGCTAGCTCAGCAGGTCTACATGCCGGGCCCCTGGGGGTGCCCTGTGGGCAGGCAGCAGTGTCACTGAGGAGGGGACGCGGGCCTCTGTGGGAGACAGTGCTTTTGTGCCGGTCTGCGACCTGTCAAGGCTGCTCTTGTGTCCTCACATCACAGTCTGTGGCTTATCTGTCCAGGAAACCTGGGATCGGAGCATGGTTTGGTTACCCAGGACCTCTGTAGCTGGGGTCAATCGTAGAAAACCATCGTGGGCCTTGGGTTTGGTTTTCTTGGCAAATTGCTCTTGTATCCCAGATGGACACAGGAGTAGCTTCACGGGATTTTGATGAAGATGTAGATTGATGAAAACATCTAGAAAGACCTTGAAGCCAGGCACAGTGGCACATACCCGTGACCCGGGCAGTTGGGAGGCTGAGACAGGAGGATCACCTGGGCTATGTAGTGAGTTCAAGGTCAGCCTAAATTACATAAGGAGACCCTGTCTCAAAAAACAACACCCCCCCGCAAGAAAAAAATACATAGGAGGATCCATTCGGCAGCCACCCATGTACTCAGCAAGTTTTGGGATCCCACAAGGTGCTGTGGGTTCTACGGGGAACAAAATGCCCCAAATTCCTGCCTTCATGAAGTTGACATTCAAATTAGGAGAGACCATGAGCAAGCAAGAGAAACATCTAGAGAGGCAGTTGTGGGGTAGGCCGTGGGGAGCGAGAAGGCGGGAAGCTGGAAGGCGATAGGGAGCCCCAGGAAGGGGCTCTGCTATTTTAGGCAGGGGTCAGAGGAGCTCACTGATAAGGAGATGTTGGGCGGTGACCCGAGGAGCTCTGACTTCAGGCCCTGACGGGGCAAGTGCCAGGGTCCCAGGTTGTCCTGAGTTGGTCTACTGGCAACAGTAGAGGCTGGTGTGATTAAGTGAGGAAGACCACAAGGCCCCAGGTTCAGTCCCCAGTCCTGCGGAAAAAAAAAGAAAAAATGAGGAAGCTGAGTTGGAGTCAGCTGTGTTAGTTATCGTGTCACTCCAGCCAGTCTACCCGGGCCCTGAAGCTGGCCTGGTTCCCATGTTTTCAACTTGCATTTACTGAGTTCCTGCTGTAAGCTGGGCCCAGTCTGTGCCTCCACAGAGAAGATGCTGGACAAATGCCTCCTTGACAGAGCTCAGAAGAAACGCAGGCACAGGGACCGGGGTTTGATCCTCTGCTTGCCACTGCCCCCCGCCCCCAGGGAGGGGGCGCACTGAGGCTGGGCATGATGTTGCGGCTGCAATCCCAGCGTTGGGGAGGCCGAGTCAGACCTGTGTAGTGAGACCCTGTAGACCCTGCACTAAATACATTAAAAAAGGAAAAAGCTTAGAAGAGGGACAGAGATACAGACTGAACCAGGAGCAGTTTAATTGTAATCACAGTGAGTGCCAGGAAACGTCCAGAGGTAAATGGCATCAGACAGCCTGGGCCAGGGCTAGGACATCATCCCTGAGGAAGTGACACTTCAGCTGGGACCTGAGGAAGAAGGTAGATTTAGCTTAATGGAGTGTGCAGTATGTGTGTGTGTGTGTGTGTGTGTGTGTGTGTGTGTGTGTGTGTGAAGGATGCGGAAAGAGATTCCCCTTTGTGTAGAGGTCCCTGACTGGCAGCTCACAGGGTGAACTCACTCCACAGACGTGATTTATTTGGTTTGCAATGTAGAAAAATGTGGATTAGTCGCCAACATTTAAAAACCAGGAAAGGGCCAGGGAGATATCTCAGTAGCATAGGCACCTGCCAGGCTCAAGGTGCTGAGTTCAAACCCTGGTCCCAAAAATAAAATAAGATAGAAATCAGGAGATGTTGCTTTGAAATCTAGCAGGATTTTTTTTTCCCCTTTTTTTTTTAGCTTCTGTGGAAAACTCAGAAGCCTGGGCTTGGCCAGGCCCCAGTGGTAGCCGTGCGGTGCTGGCGCTGGTGCTGGCGCTGGTGCTGGCGCTGGCGCTGGTGGTGCTCCTACCCAGCGCGGGTGTGAACTCTTCCTCTCCACTCTCCCAGCTGTGACTGACTTAAGTTTATCACCACCAGGAAATCAGTGCCATTAGGGAAGAGGGAATTGTTTCATGTGCCGGCATTGGCTGCAGGTAAATCTGGCCTAGGATCTTGGTTCTCCCACCTTATGCTTCTACTGGATCTTTTTTTTTTTTGGTGGCTGGCTCAGTCCGCCCTGGGGGCGTAGCTGGCACGGCAGGTGGTGCCAGGGATGGAACTGCCCTCCCTGAGCTTGCCTGAGCTTGCCTAGGCAGGCACTGCGTTAGACCGCTGAGCCATCTCGCCGGCCCCGTTGCTGGATCTTGACCAAGCTTCTCCCCTCTCTACCCGGGTTCTTCACCTGTGGAATGGGGAGGCTGAGGGTGTTTTACCAGGATACTGGATGGAGCACTTGGCCCAGATGTGGAAGTGCCTGGAGAGTCGCTGCTGGACGCCCCGATGGTGGCGTTGATACCATCTTTTGCCTTTTCTTCCCGCAGCATGTCATGGTTTAGTGGCCTTCTGGTCCCCAAAGTGGATGAACGAAAAACAGCCTGGGGTGAGCGCAATGGACAGAAGCGCCCACGCCGGGGACCCCGGGCCAGTGGCTTCTGTGCGCCACGATACATGAGCTGCCTGCAGGACACAGAGGCAGCCGGCCCCAGCCCTGCAGCTCCTGCCCGGTGCCCCTGGCAGGATGAAGCCTTCATCCGGAGGGCCGGGCCAGGCAAGGGCAGGGAGCTGGGGCTGCGGGCTGTGGCCCTGGGCTTTGAGGACGCTGAGGTGCCTACCACGGCGGTGGGGACGACTGAGGTGGCACCTGACATTGCACGCAGCAGTGGCTGGTTGTGCTGGCGCCACCTGGCACGGGTGTTCCAGTCAAAACAGTTCCGCTCGGCCAAGCTGGAGCGCCTGTACCAGCGCTACTTCTTCCAGATGAACCAGAGCAGCCTGACGCTGCTGATGGCGGTGCTGCTGCTGCTCATGGTGGTGCTGCTGGCCTTCCACACGGCGCCGGCCAGTCCACAGCCTGCCTACGTGGCCCTGCTGGCCTGTGCCGCCGCCCTGTTTGTGGCCCTCATGGTGGTGTGCAACCGACACAGCTTTCGCCAGGACTCCATGTGGGTGGTGAGCTACGTGGTGCTGGGCGTTCTGGCAGCCGTGCAGGTCGGGGGCGCCCTGGCAGCCTATCCGCGCAGCCCCTCGGCAGGCCTCTGGTGCCCCGTGTTCTTCGTGTACATCACCTATACGCTCCTGCCCATCCGCATGCGGGCCGCCGTGCTCAGCGGCCTGGGCCTCTCTGCCTTGCATTTGGTCCTGGCCTGGCAGCTCAGCCAAGGTGACGCCTTCCTCTGGAAGCAGGTGGGTGCAGAGGGCATTGGTGTGGCAAGGGGAGGGGCCCGCGCGGCAGGGCAGGGGCTCGGCCAAGCTGGAGCGCCTGTACCAGCGCGACTTCTTCCAGATGCGCCACAGCAGCCTGACGCTGCCGATGGCGGCGCTGGGTCGTGGGTGCACCCAGGTGCCAGGACCTTGGGCCATGCCTGCGAGGCCAGGTTTCCAAGGTCGCCTCCACCTTGGATCCGGGTGTAGGACGCTGCGAGAGGACGACCCGGGACCACTCGGGGTGGGGGAGAGGGCTGCGGGTGCCTGAGAAGGCAGGTCTTTCTGAGCTTGGCTTCTCCACACCAGGCTGACCCCGAGGGAAGGCCCTGGTGCTGACGCCCGAGGCCACCTCTAGGTGGTGGTTGGGGATGAACAGGTGTTGGATGCAGTCGGCAGGGGAACAGTCACCCTCTCGTGACCAGCGCCACTCTGAGGGGACAGGGCGGGTGGGAGCTGGGGCTGGGGAAGCGTGAATGTGGTTGGGCTCCAGAGGAGAGGAGTGCTGGCCGCCGATGTCACCCCGTCCTTGCACGTGGTGCCCGCGGCCTGGCAGCCCTGCCCTGAGCTGCTCTGCTGGTCCAGTGAGTCCCTGCAGAGTGAGAGTAAGGACTCTGCTGCTGGCTGCCCTGCCGTGAGGTCTTAGCCTGTCGGCCCCAGTGTCCCAATCTGTAAAACGGGTAAGAATACCATCTCCTGCGGAGGGTTGCCATGGGCACACCCCCTTCCCAAGTGGAGTGGGACCGACTGGGTGGGACCAGGCCGTTCCCTGGGACAGGAGCTGTGGGGAATGCTGCAGGGCCTTCTGGAGACCCACTTGTGGGGCTGTCGTCACAGGTCATCCCGGCCTAGGCATAAAGTAAGGCTGTGGTAGGCACAGCCGCCTCCTCAGCACCAGCTCCATGCTCTGCTCCGCCTTGCCAAGGGCTGTGCCCTGTAGCCCACCCGGGCCCACCCGTGGGGAGGAACTTGCCTGGAGCTGCAGGGTTAGAAGCTGGGTGCCCTGGCGTGAGGCCCTTTCCCGCCCAGCCTGTGCTTCGGAACAGAACGTACCTTTTAAAAAGTAACTTTATAGCGCGTTTGTTTGTGGAGCACGTGCCCAAAGGGACCTCTTGAAGGGCCAGGTCCCTCTACCCTTGTTGGTTCCCCAGCTTCCCTCCCAGCTTATTGTCACGCTGCTGGGGGTGAGAGAGCCCAGGGATGTCGCCTCTGGCTGCTCATGGTGGCAGTTTTCTTCCCTGCTTCCAGCTGGCATGGTTCCTGGAGCCAGGCCTGGCCCCTGAGTGGGAAGGCCCAACCTCCGAGAGGCCAGGGCTCCTAGCTGTGGCCTCCTGGGGCTGCCTGGCTACAGCCTCATCCCTGTTGATCTAGGCCAACACATTCGTGGGGTGCTGCAGAGTGTCATGCCCTCCCTGCGCCCATCTGGGGCCAGGGCTGCTCACACAGCCTCCTCTGAGCCGGGAACAGCTCTGCGCCCCTCTGGATGGGGCAGCGTGGAGCCCGTCCTTCCCCAGGTCTGTCCCTGCTCGCGCTTGCAGTAGGAGCACACCCGGTGACCACGAGCCGGCAGCCTCGTCCTCCGGGCGGTGGCTGCTTTCCCTGCAGGCGGCTGGCCTGCTTGCTGGCCGCCCGGCCGGGATGTGTGCAGCTACTCCAGCCTTCCAGCCCCTTCCCCTTCCCTCCGCTGTGACTCACATTTTCCTCTTGGGCTCCTGGGGCCAGGAAGGGAAGTTGCCTGCTTCACTCCCCCTTTCCTCTGCCCCACTGGGAACTATTCTTAGCATCCCCAGAGGGAGAGAGTGTGCCCCCTCTTCACCCCTGCTGCTGGGAGCAGCTCAGCTTGGTGGTTTGCTCCTTGGAGTACTGGTCTGGGAAGAGAAGCTGGGAGGCCGCCCTCTGACCAGAGTTGGAAATGCCGAGGGCTCAGCCACAGCGACCCCTCAATTTTCCACAGAGGAAACTGAGGTCCCAGCGATTAGGGACTTGTCTGACTCTGCAGGGCACTTCTGTTCAGGGCAGCTGTGAGCTTGCCCCCG
Organism: Capromys pilorides; assembly: GCA_004027915.1. Taxonomy (NCBI): domain Eukaryota; kingdom Metazoa; phylum Chordata; class Mammalia; order Rodentia; family Capromyidae; genus Capromys; species Capromys pilorides. The sequence continues at coordinate 4,173 of PVKN010011386.1, read as the reverse complement.
CTCCAGCCAGGGGCGGAGCCAGGTTATGCCGCAGAACCACTGAGGCCCGCTCCCTTGGGATATACCCTCCCCAGTGCTGCTGAGGGTGCTGAGCAGTCAGTGTGGGGCGTTACACCGCAAGGGCGGGCTGGGCTGGGGCGGCTCCCCTCCCTTGGCGGCGGGGCTCTCCGTTGGCAGAATAGATGATCCCCACCTCAGCTCTGAGGCTGAACCTCAAGTGCTAGAGTCGGGAGTATGAAGAGGATGCTTGGAAAGCTGCATTAGAAAATGGCAGTAGAGGCTGACCAATTAGCTTAGCGAATTAAAGCACCTGCAAGCAGATGCAGGGCCTGCCGTGCAGGTGCACTGAGACTGCAATTGAGATTAGTGTGCTGGCGAGCACCTATAATCTCAGCTTTTGGGAGGCTGTAAACAGGCAGATCACAAGTCTGATCTAGTAGTGAGACCCTGAACACCCTGTAGACCCTTCCCTAAAATACACAAACACACACCAGAAAAAAAAAAAAAAAAAAAAAAAAAGGAAAAAAGAAAGAAAGAAAATGGGATTAGAACACGGGTTTTGCAGTCTGAGTATCCTGGACTCGAATCCTGTGCTGGCCACACCAGCTGTGCAATCTTAGGCCGTTTACTGAGCTGTTTTCTTTTGAGACAGGGTCTCACTATGTTGTTCAAGCTGGCCTTGAACTACTGTGCAGCCCAGGGTGGCCTGAAGGTCTCCTGCGTAAGTCTCCTGAGTGCTGGGATTACAGATGTGCATCCCCCCAAGCTAGTCTCTCACTTTTAAAATGGGGTGCTGTTATCTGATTCATAGTGTTTTAAGAATTACGTTAGTTAATGTATAGAAAGTGTCCACAGAATCCTGGAGCATTGGAGGGAGCCAACGCACTGGCTGTGGTGGTAATAATGGTAATAGTCATTATTGTTATTCGGTCTTCAGGGCAGGAAATTTTATTTCCTCTTTAGATATTTTATTTCCTGTTTGAGTTACAGATGAGCAAACAGAGGCCCAACAAAGAGATAAGCTGATTTGTCCTAGATCACCCACAGGAGCACAAAGGGCTCAGGCCTCCTGTGTGCTGTCCTGTAAGGAGAACCGGCTGGGGAGAGAGCCTTCTGTTTAGTTGTTTCGGAGGCAGGAGATCAGAGGGTGCTGGGGATGGGTGCCTGCCCCAGTTGGTACGCCTGCTCCCCAGGGCTGTGAAACACCACCTTCGTAGTCATGGAGTGATCCCAGCCAGAGGGCTGGGGTGGGGAAGAAAGGCTGGAGCGGGGAGACGGACAGGGTGCAGGCCTCCTCCCGTGGAGCGTCTAGAGAGCGCCTGGCAAGTTGCACACCGTGTATGCTGGGAAGTGGGTTCCCATCTGCTTCTGCCGCCCTCTTGCAGCTCGGTGCTAACGTGGTACTGTTCCTCTGCACCAATGTCGTTGGCATCTGTACACATTACCCAGCCGAAGTGTCGCAGCGCCAGGCCTTTCAAGAGACCCGCGGTTATATCCAGGCCCGGCTGCACCTGCAGCGTGAAAATCGGCAGCAGGTGGGCTGCTTCCCCTGGCCAGGCTGGTCCCTTTTCCTGTCCCCTCCGCCTTGCAGATGGGACCTGCTGTTTTATCCAAGTCTGTGATACCTTGTGTGACTGTGTAGATGCCCTCTGTGACACTCGGGCTGTGTCCTGCCTGAGGGAGTAGACAGGAGTACATCAGAGGGCGGAGTGGGTGCTGACAAGGGTGCTGAGATAGGTGGCTGCCTACTGTCCCAAGGGGAGCTGGGGTCACAGGTCTGGGGTGCTCCGGGAGTGTGGAAGAATCAGGGAGGAGCGGAACGTGAGGAGATGGTAGCAGGGCCCTGCCGGAACCACTGGTCTAGGAGCGGCTTCTGCTGTCGGTGCTGCCCCAGCACGTTGCCATGGAGATGAAAGAAGACATCAACACCAAGAAAGAAGACATGATGTTCCACAAGATCTACATCCAGAAGCACGACAACGTCAGGTAGGGTGGGGATGGGCAATGCAGGAGGGCGGGCTGAGGGCTTGGGAACTGGGCCGTGTGGCTGCCCAACCCACCGGCCCTGTGCTGTCACCCACAGTATCCTGTTTGCGGACATCGAGGGCTTCACCAGCCTGGCCTCCCAGTGCACTGCGCAGGAGCTGGTCATGACACTGAATGAACTCTTTGCCCGGTTTGACAAGCTGGCCGCGGTGAGGGTGCTGGGCCTGGGGACAGTGTATCACGTGCCATGGGCAGCTAGGGGCGCGGGGGCATCTGCAGGGCAGCTGGCTGGGTGTGAAAGTGAAGGTGACTCCTCCCTCCACCTCTTCCCCTTAGGAAAATCATTGCCTGAGGATCAAGATCTTAGGGGACTGTTACTACTGTGTGTCAGGGCTGCCGGAGGCCCGGGCAGACCACGCCCACTGCTGCGTGGAGATGGGAGTGGACATGATCGAGGCCATATCGTAAGCAGGGCCGCGCCCCCAGGCTTCCTGGACTCGTGGGTGCCCCAGGCTGCTCCTGCTCTGAGGGTTCGCAGGAATTTTCCTGTCTTGGCGCTTTCTCCAGTCTATGTGAAGACCCGTGTTCACCCTTGGACTTTAGCCAGCTGGGAGGGGGTGGGGAGCGAGGGAAGAGGGGGATTGGGGCTGCAGAGAAGTCAGCTCAGCAGAGCAGGGGTGAGAAGAGGGATTCCTGCTCTCCCCGCTCAGGCCGCCAGACACCGCAGGCCCCTGCTGAATCCACTTCCCAGGCCTTTGTGCCGAGCCCTGGGCAGCTTGCACGGTGCTCCTGTCTCCTGCGTTGGTTCTGTCCGTGCCTACTGACTGCCTGGGCTCGGGGTGGGGTGGGGTGGGGGGAGGGGAGGGCTGCCGGAGCTGATCCCGAGATGCGTTTTTCCAGGCTGGTGCGTGAAGTAACAGGCGTGAACGTGAACATGCGAGTGGGCATCCACAGTGGGCGTGTGCACTGCGGTGTCCTTGGCCTGAGGAAGTGGCAGTTCGATGTGTGGTCCAATGACGTGACCCTGGCCAACCACATGGAGGCGGGAGGCCGGGCAGGGTGAGTGGAGAAGTCCTGAGGTGGGCTTTGGGCACTGACAGATGAGCCGGGGCCTTACTGCTGCCCTGCACAGTCGCATCCACATCACCCGGGCCACGCTGCAGTACCTGAACGGGGACTACGAGGTGGAGCCGGGCCGCGGCGGGGAGCGCAACGCCTACCTCAAGGAGCAGCGCATTGAGACCTTCCTCATCCTGGGAGCCAGCCAGAAACGGGTCAGGGCCAGGGCCAGGGCCAGGCCAGGGGGTGGGGGGCTGGCAAGGGGCAGACCGGGGCACTGTCGGAGGCCTTCTTCTGAGCCTGGACCCCCACGGCCCACACAGAAAGAGGAGAAGGCCATGCTGGCCAGGCTGCAACGGACCCGGGCCAATTCCATAGAGGGGCTGATGCCGCGCTGGGTACCTGACCGGGCTTTTTCCCGGCCCAAGGACTCCAAGGCTTTCCGCCAGATGGTGAGGAGCCCTTGGCCCCGGGACCTAGGCCTTGATGGCTTGTCTCTGTCACTCTCCATCCCATATCCCTCCTGCAGCCTCCTCCATGTATGCTTTCCAGTATCTGGGTCAGGAGAGATGATCTCATCAGGCCAGGGGTCCCCTGAAGTGTGTGTGTGTGGGGGGTCGGGGGAGGGAAAGAGAATGCACTTCAGAGGGGACGTGGCTGGGAGCTGCACTTCACTTGGGTGCTCTCATCTCTTTCTTTAGGGCATTGACGACTCCAGCAAAGACAGGTGAGTCAGGTTCCTGAGGAGGGGGAGGCACCGGGTGGGGCTGAGGGAGCTGAGACCCTTTCTCCTGGGCCTCGGAGTGTGTTACGTGGGAGGAAGAACTGCGCAACGCCCTCCTCTGCTCAAGACATGGTGTGGCTCTGGCACCCGGGACAATGTGTTCCGTCCTCAGCCGGGGTGCCCAGGACACTCTGAACCCTGAGGATGAGGTGGACGAGTTCCTGGGCCGAGCCATTGATGCCCGCAGCATCGACCAGCTGCGGAAGGACCATGTCCGGCGGTTCCTGCTCACCTTCCAGAGAGAGGATCTTGAGAAGAAGGTTTGGGGGACAGGGGCCGGGCGCCGAGGCCAAGGACCAGGTGGGGAGGGTGGAGCAGGGGTTGATCTGGGGAGTGGGAAGTGA
>PVKN010011385.1:0-21722 GCA_004027915.1 Capromys pilorides | reverse complement strand
CTTCTGTTTTCAGCCTCCATAGGACTGGTAAGATTACAGATGTGCACCACTACACCCAGTGGGACCTGGGATTGAAAGTAAAGGATAAATATGTTGATCAGGATATTTACTCTTATTCAAATATATGTGAGGAAAATTAAGGATATTATTTTAAAATCACAAGTGGATACCTTAATCATTTGAGAGTGCCTTTTTCCGCAAAGTTATACATGTTGCATGTTATCTTTACATTTTCACTTAATAAAAATTCTAGAATCTGTCAATATAAGATGTGAAAAAGTAAAATGTTTTTATTTATTTATTTTTTGGTGGGATTGGGGTTCAAATTCATGACCTTGCACTTGCCAGGCAGATACTTGTGCCATGGAGCTATCTCCCTGGCCCCAGTAGACATGCTTTTATTGCCTTTAATCCCACCATATATCTGACTTGCCTCATACAAAGCAACCTTGGCAGCAGCTAATGCAATTACAGGTCTGATGCCACCAACTATAGAGTGTCATTCTTCTAGTCGCTGTGACAAATGACAGGAGTTTGTACCTAGAATTTCCCAGAATCCGTTCAGGAGTCTTGATTATCAGGCAACACAGACCATTTAAATAATTACTGTGTTTTCTTGGACTCAGATAGAGTCTGAATTTAAATTCTTCACCTAATTTAAATACTGTAAATAAATAGCATACATACACACTTACTATTTTTTTTCTTTGTGGTACCAGCCCCTTAGGCATGCTAGACAAGTTCTCTACCAACAAGCTATAATCCAAGCCCCACATTTGCTTTTGTTGTTCTGATTGTTTTTTGAGATAGGGCATTTCTATATAGACCAGATTGGCCTTGAACTCAGAATCTTCCTTCTTTAGCCTCCTGAGTTTTTGGATTACAGACAGAAACCACCACGTCTGGCCCACATTTACTTTCTAAGTCCATTTACTAGTTCTTATGTGCAAAAAAAAAAATCACAGTAAGCCCTGTTCTAATTCTTAAAATTAATATAGAATTTAATATAATCTTTTAAGAAACAATTGTAGATAATAACCACTAAAGTGTAAGACTTCATTCCTGTATGGACCCAAACCAGCAGGCAAGAAACCCCAAACCTAACCAATGAATAATGTAACCCATCTGCAACCTGTTAAACATTTTAAGCTCTAAAGGGATGTTTGAGTGAATCTGTCATTTGTGAAATTTCAATATACAAATGAAGGATTTGAGGCACAGGGAAGTCAATGTCATGTTGAGGTTCCTAGAGAGAGGCAGAATCCCCTGCCCATCATAGCAGGCTGAGCCCGGAGGGGAGAGGCACACCTCAGAGGAACACAGAGGTGAGTCCTTCCGCATTTCATTTTTCAGGCTGACACATGGGCTCCCACTCGAGGGCTCATGCCCTTACAAAGCATTCATTCCAGAACATTTTCAGAAAGGACCAAGTAGCTCACAATGGATCAATACGCACACTGGAGAAAAGCAGCAGCATTATCAGAGTTCTCATGCAAACTGAAGTCTTGGCCATCAGAGCTACTCTATAGCCATTCAGCATCACGCATCTTCTTTTAGTCATTAAATATTATACATCTTTTATGTAGGTTACTGTAAACCATAGGCAAATGATGAAGTTTATGCTCTAATTTTTTACTTAGCAAAAATGTTTTTCCCTTGTCATGCAAAAGCATAGGTTTTTAGAGCACATAAAAATAGCCAATATTTTTCTCCTACAAATATCATAAGTGTATTGCCATCCCAACTTCTTTTAAATGTCAACTAATACATTTAAAATATTTTACTATTGCTTGTTTACAGTATAACATCATATCAAATATTTACAGAAAATCAATCATTTCCCTATCAAACCTCTAAATGGAATCAGGCTTCTATCAGAAAGCAATCTCTTGCATTATATATAGAAGCAAAAGCAAGAATACTAGTTAGCAGCCCATGGCACAAGGCAGAAAGTGATCTTGCTTGTGTCATATAGAAGTTTCATTAGATGATAACGTCGAAGAATGCCAAATGTTCCTGATGCTTAAAATTTTCAAACTCAGAGTCGTGTAGGTTAACAGGCTCTAATATACAGGTAAGTATATTTACTGTAATTAGCTTTTTCTTTTTGCAACATTTTATTACTAATTTCTATGGGCAGAGAAGTCTCAGAATCAGATACATATTTGATTGCATATAGAATTAAAACTCTAGAACTACCAAGTGGCTGGAAAGAGTGACATAAAAAGTGTTTGTCCTATTTGCTTTCAGTGGATTATCCATCTCAGGTTTTTTTTTAATGGTCTGTGCTAAACATTTCTTTTTCATAAATCAAAATACCCTCAAAAGAACAGAAGCTTGAAATTTTAGAAACAGTGATGTTTAGAAACAGTACATTTGGGGCTTGCTTTTTAGGATATTTTCCAATACATGGCCACAAAATTTCCCATTCTTCTCTTGCCTGTGAGCCAGGAAGCTTTGGAGAAAGTAACAGAGACTCCATGTCATTTGCAGCAGGGGGCATTTAAAGTCTATGTCATCTCCAAAGACAACTTGGGCAGGCAAATTCTAGAAAATTGAGCACGGCTCATATTTAGACTCACCCAGACTGGGTGAAACAGAAGAAGCTTGTTTTGTCAATAGCTGTTATACAAAGTTCTTTTGTTTCTCCTCCTTCTTCTCTATTTTTTGTGGCACAGGGGATTGAACACTTGGAGATACATTCCCACCTCTTTGGTACTGAGACAATCTCAGTTTGATCGGCTTAAGATCTTGTAGACCTTATTTACCTTTTTACAGTGAAGAGGGATTTAACCTAGGGCCTTGGGTAGGGTGGGCAAGCATCTTACCACAGAGTCCACACCCAAGCCCCACTGTGGGCTTTAAAAAAGCATGATCCCAGACACATGCAAACAGATCCCAAATTTCCCTGTTTGAAACTCTGCAGTCTGTATACTGAAGAGGAGTAGGAATGAGCAAAGCAAGTGGCCTTTAGAACTGGGTGCCCAGGCAGCAACCCTGCACTATTTACTTCTGGCCCTCAGCTTTCCAAGGTGCCCTTATGAAAAATTACCAATTCCCTCTTCACCACTTCTGGGGTAAAAAGAGTAAAAAGAACTTTTCTCAAAACTTAGCCAAATCAAGGTCTCTTTTGTTCTAAATTACCTTTATTTTATTTTTTTAAAGTTTATTTTTATTATTTTAAATTTAAAAAAAATATTTATGTTATGGCTGGCTCAGCCTGCCCTGGGGGTGGGACTGGTGCAACATGTGGTGCGGGGGATCAAACCATGGTCCCTGTGGCTGCTTAAGCAGTTGCTTTAGACCACTGAGTTATCTCACTGGCCTTGAATTACCTTTAGATAGTTTTGTACATCAACTTTTCTTAGCCTCACTTCCCCTAGGAATGTGGCAGAGTCCTCTCTGACTTCAGGTGGAAGGTGGCAGTACTGCTTAGGCAAATGGGATCAAGAGTGTCTTCCACATTATTCATTGATCAGGGCCACTTATTTCTATCATCCACACCAGTAGTTTATACTACAACATCAACATTCAATCTATATTTAAGAATATAGAATGTTAAAATAGATGGATGCCAATGTATATTTAGTAACCTAAGTTCTATGTTTGGCTCATTGGCACATATAAACCTGTGACCCAATGTCCTTTATTTTTTTTTTAAACAGCTTTGATAGTAATGATGTGATTTTTTTTTTCTTTCAGAGAATTATCATTTTCTAAAAAAGGTTCTTAAATTGCAAGTTGAAACTGTTACGAATTCTAACCCACTCTCAGAACTGGTTGGCCAAAAACCTCTGTAGGCCAGTAATGCCACATTACCCTCTTTGAGCAGGGTAGGGGCAGGGAGCTAGGAGCTCCCACCAAAGCCAGCTCTCCTATTGGCCAGCAATCCAATTCTGGGGATAGATAGGATTAAATACTCTAAAGAGGATTCCCCAGCCCTCTCTCAAAGGAGGATCAAACACTTTGATCTAGTTGTGGAATGAAAACAAACCCCTAGAAGGAGAAAGTGCCTGTTCCTACAGCATGTGGCTCTCTCCAAAGCCTCCTGACCCTTCTTTCCCCCATCCTGGACTGGCTAAGAGCCCTTTTCTGTAGGCCAAGAGGGTGCCACGGATAGAAATCTGCTGCAGGGATTCAACCACCTTCTTTGGTTTCCTGAATAGGGTCAAACCCTGCAAAGCACTGGGAGGTCCCAATCTCAAACCTCTCTGTTCCTGCGTTTGGTGACTAATGGATAAACTCCGCCAAGAAGCACCACAGTGCACCACGCGGAAAGCACATTATAGGAACTTCTATTTGCACACTCTCCTGAGCATAGGCTCCACAGGATTAAAGTAATAAAAACTGCTTATATCTTACTGCAATATGTGTGTGTGTGTGTGTGTGTGTGTGTGTGTGTGTGTGTGTGGAACCTACCCACACAGAGCAAAGCCAGGTTATCCTCCAGGTTTCCTCCCACCTCACCCACTTTCAAACCGTCAAACGAAGATAGACAGCGGAGGACATTGGCAGGGTTGGGGGCAACAAATTTGGATTTCTTGCAGCGATGCCCTATTAACACGACAAAATCTGGGGTCACTGTGGGCCACTTTCTATTAATAGGGAATAAAGCTCTGGCAGACATTAGCTGTAATGCCCTGACGGACCAGGGAAAGTTAACTCTTCCCGAGCCAGCAAGAGAAAAGCGATGCCATATCCAGACAGGATGTGCATGAAATTAGCAGGTACCCACAGCGCACACTGTTTCAGTGCCGCTCCCCTAACAGCCCATAACTCAAGCCCATCCGGAGTCCTGTTTCTGTGGAGGGAGCAGCGGTGGCGAGTGATCAGCTGGTGTGGGTCAGCTCAGCTTTGCCACGCACAAGGCTAGAGCCACAGCCGCCAGCAGCACCGCGCTGAAAACCGTGGCAGCCAGAGCCTTACTGAGGTCGCAAGGTCCTGTGCGTTCCGGTACAGACACGGCTGAAGAGGCGCCGGCGCTTGCACTGGACAGGAGTTCGGCGCCAGCCGTCTGCCGGGCCTGCACTGTCCAGCGGGGCACGTTGACCTTCATTTCCATTTCGTTGATCATCTTGCCCACCTGAAGGACCTCTTGCTCCAACTCCTGCAGATCCGCGCGGTCAAAGTCGCGCTCCGCCGCCTCGTGTCGCAGACTGCGAGCGCTCAGCGCGCGAGCCGCCACGCCCGAGCAGCTGCCCGCCACACCCGTGCGCACCAGCGGCCGCCGGGGTGCGTGCAGCGGGAACGCGGCGCCCAGCGCCAATGCGCGCTGCATGTCGGCTTCCAGCAGGTCCAGGCAGCCGGAAAAGGCCACCCAAAGGCGCTCGAACTCGGCACGCTCCTCAGTGGCCAGACCCTTGTCGCGCAAGGCGACCGTCAGCCGGGCGCCGGTGGCCACGGCCAACTCCAGAGCCTTTTGGCGCGTCTTCTGTAGCTCCTCGCGAAGGTTTTGCGAGTCCGCTGAGCCGCCGACGGTCAGCACCAAGTGGTGGTAGCATGCGGTCGTCTTGTTGAACGCGTCCAGCAGCGCCTTGCTTTCCTCCCTGGCCATGGCGGTGCGCTCCCGCGCCCTCTCCGTCCTCAGCGCGGCAGGATGCGACCTGAGCCGAGGCCAGCGCTGGGCTGCGCGTCCCCAACGCTCCTCATGGCTGGCGACTCGCTCGGTGTTGCAGCTGCCGTCGACCGAGCCAGCGCGGGATCCGCGACGAGCGCCGCGAGGGGGCCGTTAGCTGGCGCCCATCGGCTCGCCCATTCTCTCAGATGCACTTGGGTCACAGGTCGCCTCTCTGCGCGACCCTGGCCTCCACCCTGGCTCCCTGCCAAGCCCGGGCTGGGGACCCCATCCTCCTCCGGTGGCAGCCCTACGCGCTCCGCCTTAGCGGCTGCCAGTCGGGATGGGTGATTCCACCCTCCCCCCCACTCCCACCCCGCCACAGGGACTGGGGAGGCGTGGCCCTGCTATGGAGGTCACGTGTGAGTCTCCTAACTCTCCTACACCTGCACCCTATACAGTTTTGTCAGCAGATTCAATTTTTCCTTTATTTGAGAGGAGTCGAATGCTAGAGCTTTACATCTCGAGCCCTCTTTTTTAAATTTGAGACAGGGTGTAGCTAAGTCGTCCAGGCGGAACTGCAATTGGTGACCCTCCAGCCTCAGTCTCCCTTGGTGCTGGGATTACTGGTGTGTGCCACAACCCCCGGCAACTTTTCAGGATTTTGCGGATAAGGAACCTGAGACCCCGATACCTAGCTGCGCACAGAGTCCATGGAAGTGAGAGGACTAGAAAGAACCCAGGAACAATGGCAGCAACAGAGTGGCGCACCTCACAGGGCCGAGCGCTTCTGTTTTGTAAAGCGTACGAAGAAGAGGCCGACAGTTTCCAGGTGGAGGTCTCCTTCCCCACAGCTGTCTAGCCTCTTTTCAACCTGTGAGCCTGGACCCCACCCCTACTGTCAGATCGTCGCCCCTCGGCCCCACCCCCTCCCATTCTGGGCACGCGCGGTCCATGGTTTTGGGCGGGTCTAAGACGAGTAGGAAGAGAAGTGCGTCGTCTAAGCCCCACCTTCGGTTGAACCGACGCAATGATTGCTCTGCGTGCACGTCACTCTGAATAAAAACTGTCGCTTATTGGACTGACCTGAGTTTGGCTCCGCCCAATGACAAGGGGGTGGGCCGCAATACTGAGCTGCGGCGCCGTAGTGGTGGGCATCTAGGTCCCAGCCGAGGGCCGGCGAGGTGTCGCCGCATTCTAGGGGTGGGGAGTGGAAGTATGTAGCGCTTAAGTAAGTGAGCCGGCTCGTTTCCTCCCGTGTCTCTCTTCTCTCGGGACTGCTGGGCCCAGAGGCCAGGAGAAGCCCTGGAGCGGGCGGGAGAGGAACGCCTTTTTCTTGGAACCAGTGCCGGGGGCTGGGCTGCTGGGCCCGGGCCCAGTGCCGGCGGGTATTCTCATCCACTTCCGGGCGCGCTCTGACCCCTGAGCCCTCGAGTCCAGAGGAAAGCAGGGAAACGCGTAAAGAATGCTCTTTTTGGCCTGGGCGACTCCAGGCCCGAGGGCCCGAGAGTCCAGGAACTGAGACTTGGGGACAGTGTATGTATGTCGCAATGGGGGCGTGAGGGTGGGGGGCGTTTGCTCTAACGCGGAGTCCCCTGCGCGGTTTCTCGGCGCCTGCAGTGGCGGGGCTGAGGGTGGGGTAGAGGCCGAGTTGTGCGCACAAACCGGAGGCCCGCGGGGAGGATGTGGGCAGACAGAATCCTTGACTTGCTGCTTGCCTGCCTTCTGTGGGGCGGGGTCTCCTCGTCTTCTGTGTAATGATTACTTGTTGAAAATTCTTGGACACCAGGAGATTCATAGAACTCTGAGTCTGTTAAGTTTCTCTTTTTTTGAGTCTGTTAAGTTTCTTCTTAAAAAAAAAAAAAAAAAAAAAAAAAGACTTCAGCAGTGCACAAGCCAAGCCCTGCCCTCTGGTGGGGCAGGGGGCTCAGGCACCCTCGGGCTGTGCTAGGCAGTGGGAGCAAGTGGGGAATCCTCACTAAGGATTTAGGACATTGGGGAGCAAGGGGTGGCAAGACTAGAGGGAGTATTAGGGTGCACGTGAGCTGGAATTTTCCAAGTTTAGATTTCATGGAGAGAAAGAAGGTCCTGTTACCATTAAGTATAGACCCGACTGCCCCTAGAGTATGTGAGCATTTTGAGATCCTCCATGCAGGGCCTGACACTGAAGCAGCCAAGAAGATCGGTAGTCCTGGGCCCCAAGAATCACTGTCATTCAGAGGCCTGACCTTTAACCAGTTTAACTGACCGTTTTTGGGCAGAGCTTGGGTTTTCTGGGCCTTGGTCATTTTCCAGAGAGAAGGGTCTTGGCCACCTGCAGACCACAGTCTTTATGGGACGTAGTGGTTTTCAGGACAAAATAGAAGAAAGGAAGCAGAACTCACCCTTTTGGAGATAGCTGGGGATGATGAGACTACAAAAGTGGATGGAGGCCTCAGGCGAGAGACTGGAAACACCAACCCTAAGTTGAGAGTTCAGCTGATTCGGAGGAGGAGGGAGACTCACTGTTAGAAGGAACCCTTTGATCCAGAAGGACAAGTGGAAGTTCCAGAGGCAGAGTACTTAGGTCTTGGAGGAGGTACAGGGTATGACAGGAACACATTTTTCTCACCAGGTCTGGTGACAAGGAAGCACTTGGAGTCCTGAAGTTGGGCAGACTTATGTTCTTAACCTATACCTTGGGGTGTGCTCTCCCGGCTCTGAATTATCACCTGAACCCATTCTGCCAGGCAGTATTACTGGCAGAGTAGGCCCTAGGCGTGGGTTTAAGGGCTTGATTACTTTGCCATGCTTGTCCTCGTACAGGCGGCTGCTAGGCCTGTATTACCCATGCATCTGTGCACTGATCAGTTTCTGTGGTATCTGTTCCGTTGAGGCTCTCCCTGTTTGTCAGTTGCCAACATTAAGCGGATATCCAGTGACTGTCCTCTCAGAGACACTGAGGAATGTGACTACATGATGATAGACAGCAGGCTTGTAAAGCATTCAGTCTAGAAGAATAGGGATCTGATTTATCCTGTTGATAATACATCTGAGAGACGCTAAGAAATGGCTCTTGGAGTTCTTGTCCTTGAGCCTGAGATACTAGCAGAGACATGGATGCCTGGTGGTTCCACCCAAAACTCCAGGAAGAAGGTGGTGTGGTAGCATTGTGTGGGTTGCTTTTGCTCCTCTAAGCTGTCACGTTCCCTCTGTGGTTCCGCCGTGCTTTTAGGCATGGAACCTTTTTTTCTCTTCCTAACCCTACACATCCTAGCTGTCATTGTGTTTGGCCAGCTCTGAATGCCCTTTTCATTTTGGGCTGTTTGCCTTTGTGCCTGATGCTTTATCTACTCAGATATGGATTTCCAGATCCTGTGAGAGATAATCTCTCCCTGGGAGGTTGAGCTTCCTCTTAAAACCCCACTATTATTTTGTGCAAGTGGATGACAGTGCATGCCTAGAGTGAGCCAGATATAGGGCTGAGGCTTTCCTGAGAGGTTTTAAGATAAATAGATAGGCTAAATGTTACAGGCCAGAAGGACACGAGTGACTATGACAGCGTATGTTATGTCACCAAGTTACTTCCATTAGCATTAAAGTTAGAGAAACAGAGCATTTCCCTTTTTCTTTTTGAATCATAAAGCAAATAAAAAATATTGCTTATCTGTTGAAAAGTGTGCCTTGTTAGGATCCTTTTGGTGTGTGTGTGTGTGCAGGATCTCACTAGCAGCTTGGACTCGTAGAAATCCTCCTGTTTTCAGGCCGGGATTACATGCGTGCACCACCACGCCTGGACTTGGTTGCCTGCAGCTCAGCAAGCCCAAGGGCAGGGCCAGCATGGTCTGTGGTGCCAGGGATCAAACCCAGGCCCCTGTGCTTGCCTAAGCAGATTCTTAGTCTGCTGAGCTATCTCATCTGCCCTGATTAGGGTCTTTGATTAGGACTGAGGAAGGGCAGAAGCAACCCCAACAATGGAGACATTTTTGGCAAGGGGTACATCTCTGGGAGCCATAGGCTTCCTTTGTGCTACTTTCTACTAAGCTGGGCTATGTTCTGCCACCAGATGGCTCCTGGGTGGTCAGAGTTATCCAGGCTGGCAGGACAGTTGAAGACCACAAGCTATGAGTGTGCACACTGCCTCCTGAAATGCTGTCCTAATTGGAGGCACCACCCAGCTCTCTTGTTCTTAGAGTAACCTCAAGTAACTCATGGGGGGGGGAGCGGTGTTTGCTGTCTTCCACTAACTCACTGGTTTTCTGTAAGTAATCCCATCATGTGAGTGTGAGTTCAGGCAAGGCAGGGTTTTATTTATTTTTTATTTTTATTTTTTTGCGGGACCTGGGTTCAAACTCGACCTTGCACTTGCCCAGCAGGCACTTGTGTCATGGAGCTGTCTCCCGAGCCCCAAGGCAGAGTTTTTGTTTTCCTTATCGGTGATTGATTGACTGATGATGGTCCTGGAGATCAAACTCAGGGCCTCTTGCATTCTAGGCACACATTCTACCACTGAGCCGCCAGCCCCTTGAGGAGTTTTATAAGAGAATTTGCTCTCTAGTTTTATAAGGGAAAGTCAGCTTTTGAAATTTTATTTTATTTTAACTTCCTGCAAAGCTTTGTTCCAGAGGGGCTCAGTCCTTCTTGGCAGCTGCCTTTCTTATGGTGGCCAGCACATGGCTCAGCTCCTCACGCTTCCTCTTGGTGTGGATGTGCATCCTCACCCTTTTCTTGATGAACTTGAGGGCATGTTTGTCCTTGGAGATCTTGAGCAGCTCCATGGCACACTGCTCAGAGGGGGCGAAGCTGCACACTTGCCGGATCATGTCCTGCATGAACTTTGTGTGTGGTGAGGCATCTGGGGTGGCAGCTGTGCCTCGGTTTGCTCACATTCTTAGTTACCTTGTGGCCCTTGTTGAGGCCCATGGCCATGGAATATCCGAGGGCCATGGCTACTGTTCTTCAATGGTTGCTATGGTGGAAGGGCAGTTTGTAAAATTAACTTTTTTTTTTTTTTGAAACAGGCATCAGGGACATGTGCAGTGAGCTTCCAATCTTCTGTCAGGTGTGACTGCATGGCAGAAAGAAAGCAACAGATAAGATGGCAGGACAGCAGGGATCTGGGATCACCGATTGTTCTCCAGGAACAAAAGGCCACAGGAGCTGAATATGGTGGCATATGTCTGTAATCCCAGCACTTGAGAGGCTGTTGTGAGTTTGAGGCCAGCTGCAGCTAAAAAAGGGAACTCAAGGCTGGCTTGAACCGCGTGAGACCCAGTCTCAAGAAAAAAAAAAAGGAGACAAAAACACCTTGAAGCAGCCAGAACCTCTCATTGATTGATTGAGGAGGGAATTTGAGGAGAGGATTATGAGATGACATAGAGGATCTTACCCTAGAGTATCTTTTGTCTTTAGTCTTAGTGTTAGTCTTAGTGGGTGGGACAGGATGGTCCACCACTAATGAAATAATGGGAAATCTCAAAGACTGTTACCAATAATCCAAAACCTCCTTACCAGAATTAGCCATTGTGAATTTGTCCCCAATAGGTGGGGTCTTGCTGTGCAGTCTGAGCCAGCTTTGAACTTTCCAGGTAGTCTAGGTTAGTCTCAAACTCAAGCTCCTCCTGCCTCAGCGTCCTGAATGTTGGATTATAGATATGTACTGCCATAGCCAGCTTCTTTGCATGTTGTTTTAAAATAGAAAATTAATTCAATCCAAATAAATTTGTCAGGGTGTTGAATTATTTTTAAGCATTTATCCATACATATGAATTACTCTGTGGCATTAAGTACCAGATTGTATAATACCATTACTTATTATTCACTCCAGGACAGAAGAGTTGAGCATAGCAGTGGGCAGAGAGTTTTTGAATTCCTACTACTGGGTTTAGTCATTGACAAGCAAGGGGGCTTATGTCCCAGAGAAAGTAGGTAATATGGGGCTCAGTGGTTGCAGTGCTTGCTAAGAACTTTACACAGTTTGTCTGTTGTGTTTCAAACATGCCTTGCATGTTGCATTGTGGTATTCAGGCCTTGCCTTCCCTGGCTACTATACCCCTCTGACTTGCTGAACTTGTTTTTGTGGTGCAAGGGAATGAACCAAGGGCCTCATATGCAGAGCATGTGGTTTGTCTCTGAGCTATACCTCTAGACCTCTGCTTAGATGTCTATGTATGTGTATGTTTTTAGGTGTGTATTACTAAGCGTTGAGGCCAGGGCCTTGGTAC
The DNA here is from genome assembly GCA_004027915.1 of Capromys pilorides. Taxonomy (NCBI): domain Eukaryota; kingdom Metazoa; phylum Chordata; class Mammalia; order Rodentia; family Capromyidae; genus Capromys; species Capromys pilorides. Next base: position 9,965 of record PVKN010011385.1, on the reverse strand, counting down.
TGAGCTAATTTTTTTAAAATTTGACCTAGGGACTTTCCAGGTTGGGCTTCCACTTGTGATCCTCCTGACTTAGCCTCCAAGAGTGCTGGGATTATAGGTATGTGCTGCCATGCCCAGCTATGCTTGGATTCTAGTTTAAAAAAAAAAAAAAATCCACTTGGGTCTTCTGAGCCTGCAGGAAGCCTGCCTCCTGAACCTTTGGGCCTGCTCCTGTCCCTGCCTGGCATGCCGCCATCACGCCACCCTTCCCCCTTCCCCACTGTTTCCTTCTCTCTCGGGTGCTTACCTCTCATCTGGGAAACCTGCCCTCGTTACCTCTGTCTTGGGAGAGAAGGTTTGGAGCTCTGCCAGCATGATGTCTGAGGAGCAGGAGTGTTCTTTCCCAGCTTTAATCTAACCATATTGTGCATCTTACTTCTCATGTGGTTTTAGTCCAAAACATCTTGAGTGTTGCACTCTGCCACGCAGCACTGAGAAGAGTATTTCTTGTGATTCTATTGTGGCAAACGTATTATCTTGTAGCTCTTTTGGGGACTCATAAAAAAGATTTTCTGGGCTCTAGTAGTAGGTGAATCCTGCAGTTCAAATATCTGAATTATTACAGAGCTAGCTCTCCTTGGGCCCAGGCAGGGACTGTTTGTAGCCATTTTTATGTTCGACTTTTTCCCAAAGGAGCTCAGCAGCCTCCTTCAGGCAGAACCCACAGGGTCTTGAGTGGAGACTGTTCTGGCTAGACAAAGGGAATTTGGTATGGGGACTGTGTGTCACATAGACTTTTCTGCTCAGGGACCTAAAGTATGGATCCTGTCCATGCGTGGCTCTTGAAATAACCCTTTTCCAGGCATGTTTATATTACATGATGAGCTTAGTGGTTAAAGGGATGACATTTTTTTTTAGAATAAATTTTGACATCCTATAACCTTGATTCGGCCAGCTGAACCTCAATTTCTTCATCTGTAACTGGATACCTATTTGGCACTATTATGATCCTTAAATGCAATGAGGATGTGTAGATGTTACATCCCACAGTGCGTGGAACAAGAGTGTCCCTCAATACTGGTTGTTCTTAGTAGCCATAAAAGATAGACTTCATATGAATTTATATACATTTATGCATATTTCCTAGTGTTTACCAAAGGAGACATACTGGGACTATTGTTACATAGTGAGAAAGTGATTCAGGTTTTCATTCAACTGATTGTATCAAGGATAAATTTGCATGGTGCTGTTTTTTGTTTTTTTGGTACCAGGGATTGAACTTAAGATCTTGCACTTGTCACGCAGGCACTTGTGCCTCTGAGCCAAAATCCCTGCCCCTGGTGCTGTTTCATAGTTGCTAATTTTTTATGTTTAAAGGATAGAAGGGCTCAAGCAGATGCTCAGAAACTTCCTCAGGCAATTGTATAACATCAGTTCTTTTTTACAGTTCAGATGATCTTCTAGTTATGGGAAATGATACTGTTTTTCAATTGAGAGTACTTAGGTTTCTTTTTCTAAACAGAGAGTAGAAGTTTAAGGAAACATGTCAAACACTAACAACAGAACCATCACATGTAATTGTGCAGGTTCTTCATTGCTCCGGGACAGATGCAGGACCTCATTGCACCTTTGCACACCATGTGTCCGGGTGCAGGACTCCATGCATGGGGAAGATGAGGTGCCTTTTCCTAATTCTCACAAGGACATCAGGTGAGCCAACAGTAGCTAGGGTACATTAGTTTGTAGTGTGTCATATACAGTGATGGTGGCCTGTAAATGTCCCTGAGAATCCTCCAGGCAGGTATTAGTATTCTCTATGGCATTGCAAAGCTATAGTTCTATAAAGTGTAGGCTGGCCCTGGTCTGCCTAGTGCAGTAGTCATATATATATATATATATATATATATATATATATATATATATATATATATATTTAGCACAGGATCTTCAGAGTCTCACTATGTAGATCAGACTTGTAGTGATTCTCCCATTTTCAGCCTCCCCAGCAGTGGAATTATAGGCATGCACCACTATGCCCAGACTCTGTGGCCGGCTCAGCCCACCCTGGAGGCTGGTCTGACATGTGGTGCCAGGATCAAACCATGGTCCTGGCACTTGCCTAAGCTTGCCTAAGCAGGTGCTTTAGTCTGCTGAGCTATCTTGCTGGCCCAACCTTAGGAATTTCTGACTAGCATTAGTCAGAAATCTCATTATCTGCCTAGCAAGATAATGAGAGCCTGTCTCTCAAGTCAACAAAGATAACGCAAAGTGAAATAAATGCATTGAACGGATGTAGGTAGTTATATGTGATGTAGATATAATAATACTTATCACCTACTTCCATGGGACAGTGCTATTGAAATGGATGAGAACTGAAATGTGCCAGGCCGTGCATATGGAGACTGCAAATGTGACAAAGATAGCATTATCAGAAGGACTAGAACATTCAAATAACAACAGTGAAGAACTGGTTTACCATATGGAAAAATGAAATTAAATTCCCAATCAAAGCATATGCAAAATTAAAATCCAGATGGATTGAAGGCTGAACTATGAAAATCTTTTTAAGATCTCTGTATATTATAAAGCTTTATTTTTATAAAACATGTACAGCTTTCAAGTTGGGTGTGGTTAAGTAGCCTTTGCTACATGACAAACCAACTCAGAATAGTGCCTTAAACCTGCCACAATTTTGTGATTTCCCACTGTTAGGTGGGTCAGCTGGGTGGCTTTCTTCTGGTGCCATCTGGATTGTGTGCTAGCATTCTGCTGGCTGGTTCACTGTGCTCCCAGGCCATGGGAGCCTCTCTCTTCCCCTGGTCTCTCATCACATGGCTCTCCTCCCAGCATGCTGCTCTTGGGGTACAGAGTAATGAGAGCAGATCAGTGAGGCTGACATTCCACTTATCACAGAGAAGTCATTTCTGTCTGTGGGCTGAAAGAAGTCACAGTGCTGGCTCAGATTCAGAAAGCAGGGCCACAGACTCGACTTTCTGTTAGGGGACATGGTGAAGTGACTCGGCAAAGGAGCATGCAAGAGGATAAGCACAGATCTCCTAAGATCCCCAGAGCCCTGGGCAGAAAGGCAAAGGCTGAAAGATGTAGCTACATTAAAATATTTTAAAAATTCATATTTGTGGGGCAGGAGAAATAGCTCAGTAGCTTAAGCGCCTGCTTGGCAAGTGTAAGATCCTGAGTTTGATCCCCAGTGCCCACCCCCTCCCCCCAAAAACCATTTCTGAAAATACTCATTTAGAGAAATGGAAAGACAAATCATAGGCCAGGAAAAGATTTTTATAACATATATTAGATATATAAAGAACTATATGGTGCATGCCTATAATTCCAGCACCAAAAGAAGCTGATATAGGAGGACCACAAGTTCAAATCTTGTTCAGGACTCAGTCTCTCTCTCTCTCTCTCTCTCTCTCTGTCTCTCTGTCTCTGTCTCTGTCTCTCTGTCTCTCTGTCTCTTTCTCTCTTTCTTTTGTGGTACTAGGGGTTGAACTCAGGACCTTGCACTTGCCAGGCAGACACTGACCTTTCTCTCGAGCTCAGAATTCAGTCTTAAGATAAGAAATTTTTTAAAAGGGCTAGGAGCTGCTGTGGTGGCATATACCTGTAATCCCAGTACTTGGGAGGCTGAGGCAGGAGGATTGCCATGAGTTCTAGGTCAGCCTGAGTTTCAGAGCTAGAAAACCATAAATCACAAGAAGAAGGCTAACAGTTCAAGGGAAAAGTAGGGGGAAGTCATAAAGCAATTTATGCAACATAAAGAAATGATGTTTAACTTTATTTATGTATTTTTCTGCATTTAGGACAGGGTCTACAGGGTCTTACTACAGGGATTGAACTCGTAGTAGTTCTCCTGTTTTTGGTTTCCCAAGTGCTGGGATTGTAGACACTCGCCACCACATCCAGTCTCAATGGTCCTCTCAGCATGCCCCAGGGGCAGGGCTGGTGCTCTGCCTAAGCAGGCGCTTTAGTCTGCTGAGCTATCAGGCTGGCCCTTTTTCTCTGATTGATTGATTGATTTATAATCTTATTTTAGGGAATGTTCTACAGGGTATTCAGGGTCTCACTACTAGACTATACTGGTAATGATTCACCTGTTTACAGTCTCCCAAGAGCTGGGATTATAGTCATGAGCTACCCACCCAGTCTCAGTTGCTGTCTCAGGAAGCCCTGGGGGTGGAGCCAGCAAGGCAGGCCTGGGTATTGAATCCTCTGCCCCTGTATCTACTTCTAGGTGCTTTAATCTGCTGAGCTATTTGGCTAGCCCTCTCCGATTATTTTAGAGAAGAACACTGAGTGTTACTTTATAGTCATAGGCTGCTGTAAAAAAATATACTATTTTGTTCATAAATTTATTTCTCCTAATTCTGGGGGTTGTGTAGTACACTGTCAAGGTACTGCTGATCCTGTGTCTCATGAGAGCTGCTTCTTAGCTCATAGATAGCTATCTTTTCTCTGTAACTCCTTTTTTTGGAATGTTGACATGTAAACATTTAAACGTTTTTATCTTTATGAATACATGTTTGTAGTATATAATGATTGCATTCATCATGGGGGGTTGATACATGGACATCACGCATCTCAATTCTTTTTCCGTCCCCTTCCACTCCTCTGGCAGGAAGAGCCAAGGAGCCCTCCTAGGCCTTCTTGGTAAGGGCACTGCCCCACTCCTGAGGGCGCTGTTCCAGTGACCCAGTTACCGCCCATAGGTTCCACCTTCCAATATCACCACCTTTGGAAAGATGAGATTGTTTTGGATTTTAACATATCAAACGTGGGGAAGCACAGACATCCAGACTGACAAGGTGGTAATCTGATAAAGGGCTGAGGGTATAGCTGTAGTTCTGTGATAGATTGTTTGCCTAGCAGGTGTGAGGTCCTGGGTTCCCTCCCCAGAAGGAGAAAACAAACTAACCAAGCAGGATTTGATGACAAGTGTGTTGGTTATGATGTGACCTTAACCTGAGGGAGAGAAGTCCTCTTCTAGTTCTATGGCTGCAGTCCCACATGAATTCCCTTTTGGTGCCTGTCCTGTGTGTTCATACAGTGGACTCATACAGTGGACACATACAGGACCACAGGGGTGTTCATCACACCACTGTGTGTAATAACAGGAAAGGTAGGAGCAACTTAAATGCAGGCTATGGGTTAATTGTGACACATTTACTTATAAGAATGTTGGATACCAGAAGCCAGGGACTAAATCTGAGCTTAATGGCTCATCATGAGTAGAACTTGAAATAAACTTAATGTGGATTGCAAAAGGTATGTTCCAGAATAGTACTAGTGTGGTCTACTTACATAAATGTTGAAACACACAAAAGATAGTTTTTATTGTTTTGAAATATCTAAGTTTTAGAGGCATGGAAGCACAGGTAAGGAAGACATACCCCAACTTTAGGATAATTAATGATTGCCTCTGAAAGATGAGGAGAGAGTGGGATAGGGGGGTACCTGTCTTCTCTGATGTACTATACCCTGGCCAAGAGGTTCTCTTGAGCCCAGGAGTTCCAGACCAGCTTGGGCAAAATAGCAAAAGCCCACCTAAAAGGAAAATGTATACATGTGTATCTTGATAAAGTCATAATTATGGTCATGCAAATGTGCAGAAAGTAGCAATTTATACTTTGTCACCAAGGTGGAGTTTGGCAAGATTGTTTGGGTACAATTTATGTATTTTTTTCATTTTTATACCTATATAAAAATTTATAATTTTGTGGGGGGATTGAACCTAGTACTGAAAAGATTTAAATTTTGAGAGAGTGAGCTTTAGTTACTTTTCCTTGTCACCAGGACATACTACCTGACACCTACAACATAAAGGAGGTGACGTTTATTTTGGCTCACAGCTTTAGTCCACGGTTGACTGGCTCAAGGCAGGAAGGACCTGGGCGGAGGAGGACTGGTCATCTCTTGACACCCAGGAAACAGAGGAAGTCAAGCAAGGGAGGGGCTAGGGAGAGACCTGTAGCCTCCCAGGTCACGACCATAGTGACCCACCTCCTATGACCAGGACTGCCCCCTCAAGGCAATTTGGCTATAGCTGCTGTTGTGGAAGGTCCCAACTAGGAGCTCATGAGGTTTGGGGACACATCTACCTATAAACCATAAGAAAAGGTCTCCTTAGGTCACTGTTGCCCAGCTGGGCTAGAATCCTCCTACTTTAGCCACCCAGGGTGCTCGGATTACAGATGTGGACATAGTTGATACATTTAAACCAATAAATAGCCGTCTGGGAATTTATAGATTACATACGATATTTCTGATGAAGTGTTCATTGTGTGACAGAGAATAGTACATGTCAAGGGTACAGTTTAGAAATGACCAGAAGGCTTTCACGCATTATGTAGTCTGAAGGTAGTCATTCATTGCTTTTTCCTCCCTTGTCCCAGGAAACTTCCTTTGATCTCTTTGAAGTCCATATGGCTCTGTATGATGAAGATCTCCTGAATAATCCTTTCTATCTGGCCCTGCAGAAGTGGCGTCCGGACTTGTGTAGCAAGGTGGCGGAAATCCATGGCATTGTAAGTACATTGATCCTGAGCGTTGTTGTACTGTGTGGCTAACACCAGAAATGTGGGAGACTGGGGTGACATTTATAGGAAGTCATTTATAGACCCGCCTAGGAATGAGCCCCAAGAGACTGCCTGAGCTGCTTCCTCCATCTCTGACTCTGTGCCCCAGATAGCGAGCGCTATAATCTCCCTTTCTCATCTCTGTCTCGTACTTCCCTCCTAACTATCCTAGGGCCTCACACACCTTTACTTGTGAGCTGGGCACCCACTCCCACAGCAGAAGGGAACTTGTGAAGATGTGCATAGCCTCGAAGAGTGTTTCCTAAAGGGCTAGAACTAGTTGTCAGCTGAGCCCATACTGCATTGGGGGAAGGCAGGCCCGTGCTGTGGGTCTTCTCACTTCTCAAGTCGGTATGTGGCATTTCAGGGCACTGCTGGATGTTTTTCATTGTGACCTCCACTTGAGGTTGTGTCAGTCCTCTTTTTGTAATGTTCCTTTTTCATATCATAATGTGGGTCAACTTCGACCCCGTGGTGTGATTTTGCTCAGATATGTCATCTATCTGAGGTTTTGAATCAGTAGAGAATATCGCTTGACTCTGCTTGGCCTCAGGTGCTTGGCTGTCTCTCTAAAAAACCCAAACTAACTTTTTCCTTATTTCTTCTGCCTTCGGAAGCCTGTGTTCTTGAAGTCACTTGTGGTTTTTACAAGTAGTTTTGTGATTCATAAGCTTTCACTAGAATTTTTTACTTTGGACTTTGGAAACTCCAAAAAGTTTATTTAAAAAAATAGAAAATATAACCAGGTGTGTCTGGCACACACCTATAATCTCAGCACTTGAGAGGCTGAGGCAGGAAGATTTCTGTAAGTTCAAGACCAGCCTGAACTACTATATAGTCAGGACTTTTTTCAAAGATTAAACAAACAAACAAAAAAATTAAATAAATTAAAAAATAGCTGTGTCCTGAGAAGAAAATAAGAGTCTCATGTAGCTCACCAAAGACATTGCTGTAGGCTCTTCATTTCACAGTGGTTATGAGTTGTCATTATATGCGAGGCGCTATGTTTGCGACTAGGAGTTGAGGAAAATGGGAACATACTTCATTCTCTATGCTGTCCCTAAGCTTAACTTCTAGTGCGAGGAACCGTCACATTTTGGGCATAGACATACTAACGATAGTGGTAGGGACGCAGAGAAAGATTACCAGACACAGTCCTGTAACAGAGGAGGGTGGTCTGAGGACCACAGCTCGCCCCTGTACCCTGTCCCCTGTGTGATAGGGACACTGGTGCTCACTTGTGTTCTAGCCACGTTTGCAGGTTGAGTGAAAAGATAGAATGTTTTGATCACTGGCAGCAGGGCACTCATTCTGTCTCATTTCTGAAACATCTGCGTGGCCTCCATCTGAGGTTTTGAGTCAGTAGAGAGCATGGCTTGACCAGATTCTTACTCTCTGTCTTCCTTCCCTTCATTTAACTACTGTTATTTAAGCAGTTCCCTGCAGGGGGCTGGAACCCTTTATTGCTAAGCTTTGAAAGGAGTAGGTCCCCAATTCAGCCTGTGTTGTAACTTTCAGGAAAGCCTGCAGCTCCCTCACAGGCAAGCTCCTGGGCTCCCTGGGGTACCTCCTTAGCTGTTCTTCAGCTGGCTGCTGGTGGCTTCTACACCCCTGTGTCAGCAGGCAGTGAGGGAAAGGCAGGGAAGAGTTCTTCCTAGCAAGGTCTCTCTGTTGGAATGGGAGGAACTGAGCTGCTTTCACAGGGCTAGAAAACTGGGGGTGGGGTGGAGGGGAGGGAGGGAGGTCCCTGAAATGGTGGGGGGGTCCCTGTTAACTCAGCAGACATGGACTTGGCCACGGGCTACAGTTGTGCTGGGGCCACACAAGCTTTCTTTAGCTCAGGAAGGTGGAAGGAGTATGTGGCAGTTAGTGAACAGGATATAATTGCAGTGGGGGCAAAGTTCTCTGAGCATATGAGGAGTTCGTGGTTTTGCAGAGGCCAGAGGAAGGTCTCCAGTGTGGCTCTTCCTGGTGTGGGACAGACGGTGTGGGTCTCTCGTCCAGGCAGCCAGCGTGGGGCATCTCTGAGCCTCTGAGCAGGGGCATAGGTGCCGCCCCTGGCCCAGCTCCCCTGTGTCTTCCTTGTTGTGTGCTTAGTGTGAACTGCACCTTTTGTGTGACTTAACACTGGGAGCCTTGAGAAGCCTTGACCTTGACTTAGGAGCCTTGAAGTTGTTTCCCATTTCTAAGCTGATACCTGGCCGCCTCACTTTATTTTAATTTTAATTTTCTACTAAAATTTCAGATTATCATGTTTGTTTGTTTGTTTGTTTATTTATTTATTTATATTATGGCTGGCTCAGCCTACCCTGGGGGTGGGGCTGGCACAGCATGTGGTGCCGGGGATCAAACTGAGGTCTCTGGTTGCCTAAGCTTTCCTAAGCAGGCGCTTTAGACTGCTGAGCCATCTTGCTGGCCCCTATCATGTTTAGTTTGATGTTTTTATTTTTCAAAATTTGTTTTGATTATTTTTTGTCTTTTTGTTTTTCAATTGAAATTCATTTTTTTTGTGTTTGGTACTGAGGATCAGAACCCAGGGTTTCCAGCTTGCTAGGCAAGGCTTCTGCCACTGAGCTAAATCCCCAGCCTTTACCGTGTTTACTTTTAAACATTACAGTAGGCAAAGCAATGTGGTGAGCTCCCCATAACCTTCATTCAGCTTCAACAGAAGGGTTACGGTGCTCCATTTGGATTTATCTCTATCCAGCATCAGCGCCTGGATCATTTTGAAGAAAAATCCCAGAAAATTATATAAGGTTCATCTGTAAATAGGGTTGTATCTTTAAATGATAAGGCCTCAGAAAAATATAACCATAATGTCACAGCCTCAGCTGAAGTTTCTCAGTATTCTTTAGTATTATCAAAGAGCTGGTCATTTTAAATTTCCTGAGTTATCTAGCTTATTTTTGCTCTAGAGTTGGTTTGTTCAAACGATGACCCAGAAGAGATCTATAACTGAAGAACTATAAAAGACTTTTAAGTCTCCTTCGTCACTGTTTTCTTGTGCTAAAATGAAATTCACTAAGCTACACATGCTGTAAAATTTGATCAATTTTGATATGCTTTAGAGACTTGTTAAACTGTCAATGTAGTCTTACTATGGTCTTGAGGTTTGTTTGTTTATCTGGGTGGTGCCAAGGATTGAATTCAGGACTTCTGCACTGAGCTACATCCCCAACTCTTTTCATTTTTTTATTGTTTTGGGTACTGGGAATTGAACTAAGGACCGTGTACTTGCCAGGCAGGTGTGCAGCTGAGCTATATCCCTGGCTCCTCTCAACCTTTTTTTTTTTTTGGTTTTGTTTTGAGACAGGATCTTGCTAAATTACTGACTTCCCTAGGAGGAATTTTTGATCCTCTTGCTTAGCCTTGTAGAGTGCTAGGATTACAGGTATG
>PVKN010011384.1:0-21723 GCA_004027915.1 Capromys pilorides | reverse complement strand
AAAAAAAAAAAAAAAAAAAAAAAAAAAAAAAAAAAAACCGTAGGTGATGCACATATTTCAAAATGGTATCAGGAATTTTTGTAAACAGGAAGTTTCCAGTGCTCCAACCTGAGGTTAATTCACCGTGACCCAGAAACTGGGAATGAAGCTACTCAACACAGCTTTTTCCAAGTGGTTCTTTCTGGGTTTATCGTTTAGGTTTTATAAAAGAAATAATCCTGGTTGACTCAGTTTGACTTTTGTTCTTAAGGAAGCAGGGAGATTCCCTAAGTTCTGGTTACCTCAGTGTGCTTCTCTAATATAATGCCATGTTGAGGGGCACAAAGATATTCTTGAGGTGCTGATCTTTAGAACTTTAACATGTGACTTAATTCACCTCAGGTGTTCGGCCCGTGGCCCTGCCCCCAGGTTTACATTCTTTTCCCTCCCAAAATACTCCTGTCACCCACCCCAACATGTCTTTGCCAATTCTCTCATCAACCCTAAATCTCAAACTCTCATAAATATCATCTAATGCAAGTGTGGGTGAGAAGCGAGGTATGATTCATGCTGAGCCAAAATTCCTCTCCAGCTGTTTATCTGTGAAATCAGAGGAGCTATTGCCTTCCAAAACAGGCATAAAAAACCATTTCCCGTTGAAGAGAGGCAAGTAGGGGAACACAATACGAGATAGGTCTGAGACCAAATAAGGTAAATTCTGCTAAATTTGAACCCATTTATGCCAAAAGTTGCAATTTTTTGAATTTTTGTGTGAAGCACTTTCTAGAAGCACTCAAGAAAAACAAGAATTTGCTATCCCATGCCTTTAGACAGAGCTATTTTTGCCCTGGACCCAGCTGATCATGGTGTGGAGCTCCTACAACAGTGAACAAAATTAAACTTGTATCCATTTAAATTGTGGGCTTTGAGTATCATGTCTGCATGATGAGAAAGCTGACACGTGTGTGTGTATACACATATGTGTATATGTATATATGCATATGTGTATATATACTATATATATATATATATAGTAGAAAAAGATAAAAGGATGGTGAGTCATCCTTTTATATATGTATATAAATATATATATTTATATTTGTGCATATATATATATATATATATATATATGTAGTAGAAAAAGATAAAAGGCTGGTGAGTCAGGGAGAAAGAGGTGAGAGAGACAGAGGGATTGAGATCTATTGTTTAAGTTATTGGCTTATACAATTATAAAAGTTGGATAAATCCAAACTTTCTAGGAGAGGCAATCAATCGACACCAGAGAAGAGAAAAACTTTAAACCCCAAGATATTATAGTAGAAAATGTTTTCCCTACTCAGGACCTCTGTCCCTTTAGCCTACTGAGGATGTGGACTGATGGGATGAGGTCCTCTCTCCTAACAGAAGGCTACCTTTACTCACAGCTGACTGATTTTAAAGCCAGTCTCTTCTAGAGAAACACCTTTTCAAAAAACCAGAAAAAAAGGCCGACCAAATAGCTCAGTAGATTGAAACATCTATAAGCAGGCACAGGGGCTGGATGTTCAATCCCCAAGCCTGCCATTCCAGCGCTACCCCCAGGGCGCTCTGAGATAGCAATTGAGACTGGCCACCCGTAATCCCAGCTATTGGGAGGCTATAAACAGGTGGATCACTATGAGTCCAATCCAGTAGTGAGACCCTGAACACACTGTAGACCCTTCCCTAAAATAATAAATACATAAATATAATGAAAAAGTGATCACTATCACTTTTCATTTTTAAATAACTTGATTTTTCAGTAAGCCATACTTCTATTAATATTAATTTTCAAGAAAATGTCTTCTCTTTTATTGATAAAATTATTAGACTTGAGTTATTCAATAGTTATATTCCTATCAAGCTATATATACTGTACATGATCCAATGATGTAAATATTTCCCAAATGTTTTCTTCTTTGTGGAAACCATCTCTGAAATCCCTGATTTTTTTTTTTCTTCTCTGAACTTGCTATAACATTTCATAGAATTCATATTCATGAATTATGAAATAATAAAGATGTTTATTAAAGCATGTTAAGGAAGATGTCCATTGCACAATTACAGTGTGTACAGGAACCAAGGCATCAGTGTTCCTTGCAGTGGGAGAGATTGTGCTCAACTCCAAACACAGCACTAGGGAGTTAGAATTTTGAGCCAAAGCAGGTTGGGGCTCAGTGGACAGAAAGTTCCTCAAGGGAAACATCCAGGGAAAGGGATCTCTGGCTTGCCTCTCCTGGAAGGACTGTTGGTGGGGACCATGATCATGTAACTGGCAGGATGCAAGAGCCTGAGTGGCCGGTGTCAACCACACATCACCTGGGGCATGTTGGGGACTGAGGAACCTTACCAGAGGACGTCCAGGGGATTATGGCCACCATGAAGTGGCAGGGGCTTTGTTAAATCCTGGTTGACAAGGCCATAAGTTTAGAGGCCTAATGGAGCTTGGCCAAGCTAGGATTGATGCCACCGCTCAGCATATTTGGCCCACTGAGAATGCTTCCGCCTCATCTACTTTGCTTGAGCACCAGGAGGCCTGGTTGGCCTTACGTCTACATGAACGTTTACCAGCTGAGGCTGCACCACAAATGGTTGATGACGGATTGAGTGCAGGTCTATGAATAAATGACCTGCAGAAAAAACCCCAGAGGATTGGCCCACCGGGGGGAGGAAGATGGAGTTGTAAGTGGTAGATGTGCTATATTTAAAATGGATTAGTTAAAAATAAATCCAAAAGCTCTATAGTCAGAGTTTAGAAATTGTGAAAGTTATGAAATAAGTTAGGGGGGCAAATTGCATTTAGGGCACCCTAAGCAGTAGTAGTGCACTTCTGAGTGATTTGCCATTGGATCAGTGATGTGAAGGACATCCTGGGACTTGTTTGCCTGTGCTCCGTACAGGTCCCAGGCTGTAGTATTTTCTCAATAAATATGTCACATCTGACTGACCAAGGACTCTGGCTAGACAGTCAGACATGAAAGTCTCTGTAGGAAGGTTTATACAGTTGAGAAAATGTGATTACTGAGACAGTGGAAATAAGCCTGTCTATACAGAGAGGCTTAGTGTCAGAAATAAATTCTCCCAAGAACTCCTTCATACCCCGACACTGCTTGACCAAGGTTAAAATCAGAAAGTCCCCTCCCTAGCTGGCCTTCAGAGAGGTGTCCCCTGGGATTGACTTTTGTGATATATATTTATATGTCTACCAGAGAGCTCTTGGGACAGGAGTTTCAAATGCACACAAGATAGGGCACAGCCACTGCTTGGAGGAAGCCATGTGCTGTGAAAGAGAGAGAGAATTAAGCTCTTCTTGGGATCGGAGGCTGTTTCCTCTGTCACCCAGAGCCAAAACCCAGCTGTATCTATCTGGGTTTTTGGAGTCTGTGCAAGGGCAGAAGGGCACTAGTTATACAAATAACACAAGACTAGAAATAAGACAAAGAGAAGGGAAAGAAGTAGAAGTTTAAATTCCCATCTTTTATCATTCACACTTGAAGTAAATAATTTGGATCCAGCTACCTCCTTCCTGCCACAGTTAAAACAATAAATGCAACTTCCCAGGAGCCTTGCTGTTATTTTGCTCTGGATTTTTCCTATCACCAAGTGCTACTTGGGGCCTCTTTTGCTGTGTGAACAAACAGCTTTCCCTGGCTTTGAAGGACTGACTGAGTGGTTTCCTTTGCACTTCAGTGGAAAAGAATCTAGCAGAGATGATCACCTGTGATAACTTGCAGTCCATTTAATATTTAGAATGTATTTTGCCAATATATAAATATAATATGATTTGATAATACAAGACTTTGAGTGATGATACATTCTTTTAGGAGCTGGCAGGCTGGCCGTTTGGTACAGGCAGCTTTTTTTCCCCCAAGTATCCGACCCAGAGCTGAGTGAAGCAGCCAGGCAGCCATTTCTAGGGCAGGCTGCCTGTGATCAGATCGCTTATGTCACCCACACAGTAGCCATGGTGTAGACATAGGTACACTCAGTTCTCCTCATAGACAAAGAAACGGTCCTCAGCCCCGTGCTAATCAAGGCATTGTTCACCTTTAGCAGCATCATTACCTTGGAAGTTTTTGAGAAATGCAGAGTTTTGCACCTTCTGCCACAAATGACTTAAACACATTGATTTACACAGATCCCTGGGTGATGTGAGAATTTGCCCAGGTCTACACAGCTAATAAAATGATAAAGCGGGGACTCAGAGGTGTAACTGATGCCACTGAAAGCCCTCTCTGAGGAGGAATTACCCAAGTCACAGTGGGCCTTGTCACAGAGAAGATTTTTTCGTGTTCTTGGGACTGTGTAACATCAGTATTTGCTCACAGAGAAGTTAGAAGCAATCAGGAGCCTAACTTGTTGTTAATTAAAATAGTTAAACACTGAATTGAAGTCTGCTTAACAGAGAGTTGTAATTTCAGTTCCCACTCTTGTTATCGTCCCTTCCAAATTGTTTTCCCTGAAGAGTATTAAAAGCACTTTCCTGTACCTGGTGTTAACTTAAGATCCAAAGGAAGAGAATAGGGCTGTGAAATGAACATTACATGGAGCTGGCTGCCATTGTGCTAGCTGATGGCTTGGCATGGTGCATATTAACATTTAACATAGAAAACTTACATTGCAAGAAGTGAACCTATAAAGTGAGAAAGGTGATCTGCCATGCTTTTCACCCTTGTGATGGCCTCCAGTGTGGCTAACCTGAATTAGGTACTAACCTCAAAAGATGGTAAACATAAGGGAAGGAAGAAGGAAGGCCATTTGTTCCTGGCAGGAGAAGATATTAGAAAGTTCAGGAGGAAGGACTGACACATAGTCCAGGACTCTCTTCTCAGAGTACAGCAAGTCCAAATGTCAGCTTCCCCCATGGTGATGGCATTGTGGTGTGATTGGAATTTGAAGACAGTCAGTTACAGGACCAGACTTAGGATAAATCCTGGATTCAGCTCTGACCATCTCTGTGACCTCACATAAGACAATAACCTTTCTGTTTTTATCTTGTAATGGGGAAAAATGAGCGTGCCAGAACTTTGAGAGATGGATGGAAAGAGCTTACAAATGTAAGTTTTAGGCATGGCCTGGCATGGGTGTTCTGTTAGGTCTTAATTTTCAGTCTACTTTGGGAAAACCTGGAAGTGTTAGATCTGGGTTCTATAAAACCATCCTGTTTATGGCCTTGGGGAAGGGTGAATTGGTCATGAAGCGGCCTGCAACACATGTAACATGAACATACAAAGGAGGGAGACAATATGGTATTTAGTTAACCCATCATAAACACCATGTGCAGGAGCTTACACTCTATCCAAATTCTATTTTGATTGTCTCTTGTTTTTGCTCCTGGAATAGCACTCTAGATATTTCTGTGTGTCAGAATAATTAAAGGAACAATTTATAACATGATTCTTTCACTTTTATCCCAAGATTCTGACGTTTAAAGTCTGATGTCTGTCCCAAATAAGTCCCTCTGGTGAATAGTGGTTCCAAGATGGCTGTTGTGCCTTTATGAA
Organism: Capromys pilorides; assembly: GCA_004027915.1. Taxonomy (NCBI): domain Eukaryota; kingdom Metazoa; phylum Chordata; class Mammalia; order Rodentia; family Capromyidae; genus Capromys; species Capromys pilorides. Next base: position 16,222 of record PVKN010011384.1, on the reverse strand, counting down.
TAAACAGGGTCACCTTCACACCTACCAATTACTCCCTCGTTCCTTCTGCCAGTTCAGAAACAGCTAGGACAGATAACCTCTTGCTCCTAAGAGAACCAAGACACATTGTTCTCCTCAGTAGAGATGTCATCATGTGACCTTATTCAGAATTACTGGGTCACATTACTTTGGAATAAGGATAAAGAGGTCAGAAAAATATAGGAATATTTTGAGATAAGAAAATTAAAATAGCCAGAAGCTACACTAACACATTACCTTCGAGAAATGAATTCAGTGCTTTCAAAGACGTTAAGTTTTGAGGAGTGACTCTAAGTTTGTGTGGCTCAGACTGAAAGAGAACCAGGAAACAGTGGAGGACAGGCACATTTGAGACCAGATGCATGGCAAATACCAGGGGAGAACAATTTAGAGGAGGAGACATCTACTTTGGAACAGTTCTATTGTGGTGGCCCCTGAAGTAAGGAAGAATATCACAGTACAAAGTCAATAGGAGGAAATTTCACCTCATGGCATTCAGTGAGAGAGCCAAAGAGGGAGAAACCAGAGACAATGGACAGTCCCTGAGGTCACAGCTCTAATTCAAGACCTTCAACTGTATCCCATCCTCTAAGTTTCCATCACCTAATAATGGCATAAAATTATAAATTCATCAGTGGATTAATCTGTCAATAAAGTTAGAGCCCTTATGAAACAGTCTCTGGAAGCCTTGCTTGTTAACATTTGAGACTATTGCAGGCATTTTGAATGTAAATCATACCAGCTTTCTGTAAATAGCAAGCCCTAAGACCAGGACCTTATGAGCATGAGCATGAGCAATGACAGAGGCTGAGATGTCAGAGACTGTAGTAAGTAGACAGAAAGCATTATCATTAATGTGAAGTTACCCATGATGTTAATTCTTTGAACTTTCATGGAAAACTGTCTACATGACTTCAGTCTTAATTGAAACCTATTATTCCCTTAAGAGATGGCTTACATAAAGCAATTCCACCCAAAAGTTGGTGCTGGAGCCAGATTGCCTTGGACTAAATGTCTACTCTGCTGACCCCTGCTGGGCAGTTTAATCATGTTTATTAATCTCTGATCTGGTTCCTGGCAAGCTCAAAGGTGTCATTGTGGTGCTCAACTTAATATAGTACAATGTTGCAAATAATGATGCTTGATATAGAGAAATCTCTGAAAAGACTCAGTGTGTCAGCCAGTTTTCCGTGACCGTAACACATTCTTGAGATTATCACCTTCTAAAGAGAAAAGGATTTTTTTGGCTCAAGCGTTGGAATTTTCAGTAATGTCCCCTGGCACTATTATTTCTGTCCTAGGGCAAGGTAGCTCTTTATAGAGGAGTGTGCTGTATACCAAGCAGGACACTTGAGAACAGTTGGAACACAAGTAAAGAGGAAAAGGTATCACCTGTGCCCCACAGACCCTTCCATGAGACAAACACAGTGACCTAAACCCTGCCTCCTGAAGAATTCAATATCCTCAAGTTGGAAGCCAAACCTTCAACTCCTGGTCGTTCAGAGGATATTTAAAATCTAAATTCTAGCAACTAGCTATTGTAACCACTTTCAGTTAATATGCTTTCTTTTACCTATAAGTGATGAAGAAAAGAATCTGTAAGAAGGCCTGTGTGGTAATGATGTTTACTATTTGATGGAACATAGATTAGTAATTCACCAGTCTTCTGAGAACATCATAAAATGTTTTTTACCTCTATATTTTGGATTCTTCGTGTGTTGGCAATATTCATGATCATGAGAGCTTTAAGAGTTCTTACCATCACATTCACATGGCATTGTCCAACAGCAGAAAGAAAAGAATCCCTTTCTTCTTAGGTGAATATTTTTAGATTCGGAATTTGCTGGCAACTTACTATGCATATCTAAATGGTCAAAATTACCTCCTTCAAGGCTTTCTTGTATGACAAATGAAATTGGAATTATTCTGACTAGCATCCAAAGCTACAAAACCATGCTAGAGAATATACTAGATAGAAGCTTTCTTCCCAAGATTGAAGAAATTTGTGAACAGGTATATCCATGAGGGGTTGAAGTACAACCACTGAGTGTCAGATAAAGAACCATGATAGTCAAATTTAAACAGCCTGTGGTCAAACAGATGATCATTGGCTGACTTTTATGATAAAGTTTTCCTGATTTTACCATGTATAATTTAAAGCCTATGTAGCAACATGATCCACAGACTGACTGACCATGGGTGTGAGTGCAATAGCACTACCAACATGATCTTAGAGGAAAGGAGAAGAGATTCACAACAGGAGCTGTGATGCCACCCAGGCTCCTAATTCTAAGCACTGTACTTTGATAGGCCTGGTAGATCCTGTGGATCATGATGTAACAGACAAGGCAGTGTAGCTGAAAGGTACTGCAAAAGGGCTGTTGGCATCTAAGATTAAATGATAAGGGCCATGTTGCTTTAATGAATATATTTAACATAATCCTGAATTTCCAGTATTATATGTAATAGACCAATCCACCCTGTTTGAAGGTATACTCATGTAAGTTACAAAATTTTCTTACCTATCTCTTGGACAGACACACAATGTGGTTGACTCACTGTGATCTTTGGTGCCATTAGAGAAAATCTGTGTGTATAAATTCAATTGTCATTCTTATAACAAAATATCTGAGACTTGGAGTGTTATAATAATAAAAGATTTATTCATCCCACAGTTACCTAGGCACAAGAGCCTGTTGTCTACTGTTTCTGCCAACTGCTGAGGGCCTCCTGGTGAATGGTATCAATGGTTGGCACTTGTGCAAGAGTGAGAGATCTCATTAAAAGATAGGAAGTCAGAGTGCAGAGAGAGGGCCATCTTGCCTTTTTAAGCAACAGTCCATTCTTTCAGGAACTCAATCCCTAAAATAAACACTGGTCTCTTCCCAGGGCAACACCCTGAGTGATCTAATCATTGCCTGCTGGGCTCTAGCTGTTAAGCTGCCATCCCTTGCCACACTGGCGATAAGTGCTCTGCGCTGTGATTGGCTGGAGCATTAACTATGCCCAAACCAGAGCATGGTCATGAATTGCTACATGAATGGGTCATAGGCAAAGGGCCTGGGACCAGATACACAGTGGTCCCGAAGGTGGAGAAAGGGTTATGGTTTGCTTGTTGGTAGGATGGTTGGTTTAAGTGATAGCAGTGGCAAGAGGGATAAAAAGAAACCTTGCTTTATAACTGAGTAGGTTAAAAGGGATCTGGTTTAATGAAGCCAGCAATCCTGGCTCTTACTGGTTAAATGTCAGTAATTATATCACATGAATATTAAAGATTAATTTAGTAACAGCTGTGCCAAGCCTGTCACAGGACATGAACAAGTTAATCCATTAGACATTCCTACAGTGTGAAAGTTCCCTCCAGGAACTCCTGACTCACGAATCCTTAGGGTCCTCACTCTTTGGCCTTCAATGCTTTCTTAACATGGCCATGGAGGGCTTTTTGTTTATTCTCTTTAATGTTATTTTTAGGAATTGCTGGAAAGAAAAGATAACTCTGATCTAGGACTAGGTCATTTAAAATTTTTGGAATGGTGCTCCTTTCCTTGGGGCCTGACATACTGACTTTGTGAGGGAGAACCTAGAGTATCCTACTGAGCAGGGACAGGTTTCCCTTCAGACCGTAGGGAGAGAGGGACAGCAATCGCAGTGATGAACACTGAGCTACTGCCATGGAATCTTCTCCTGTAGTTATTAAATGGGCAGCTCAGGAGTGTGTTCCTTCCTCAAAAGACAGTGCACTGTTTTGAAGAACCATTGGGAAGTAGAAACTGATTTCATGTCTCTTTTGGCTTCCTCTTCAAATCAATTTCAGAGAGGGAAATGGCACAATGGCAGCAAAGAACTTAGGACAGATGGTCAGGTGGCACCTGAACAGGGGCAGGGCCTCCTGGAATGCCAGCTAAGCACTAATCCCTTTAATTGCACACACTGCCAATAAGTATTGGCAGGACTAAGAGGGGGACAGACAGCATTGCAAAATAAAGATGCAGAGCTTTGCTCTCCATCTAGAAGCAAACCGAAGGTATCTACAGAATTCTAGCAACTCCAGAAAGTGAAATTTAGCATTATATAAGCCTAAGGTTTCAACTCATATTTTTACAAATCTTAAACAGTTTGAATTCATTGATAGTAACAACCAATGTCTAATGAAAGTGGAAAATTAGCTACTTATTTCCTTTGATTTTTAACTGCCTCTCTTCAAGTTGAGTGTTATAAATCCCATCTTAATGGTTGAGGAAGACAGGATCTCAGGATCTCCAATTATGCACATTCAGGTGTTCCTGACTGCTGAATATTCTGGTTTCCCCACAGAACATGCACCTCTGCCCAGCAGTTGTATGGAAAGATATATTCTGGAATTCAGGGCCAAAGAGAACATCAGAATCACAGGACAGAGACAAGTTTTTCCTCTCTTTTGCATTAATCAAGGAAAATAGACATAGCATTGCATCAGAATAATAGGAGGTATGTATATATCCGATTCCCATGATGAATGGATTATGCACTGCAAGCATATACTAGTAAAACACAGTAAGAGAGAGGAATAGGAGAGCTGGCCTCAACTCTCCATTGTATTAGGGATTGCACCAAGGACAAGATGCAGGAAGGGAGGCCTAAGGAAGGGTGCAGATGACCAGCACCCCACAGTCAGGGAAAGAAACACAGGAACAAATACAGATCCTCTGTGAAACACTTTAAACTTTCCTGCCTTGCTAGCAAAATAAGACTCTTGCTGTTGAGAGCCTGGAAAGTATTCTAAGCTGAAGTGATTCCCATGTGTTCTTCCTTTCACGCTTGTTTATTCTGAGGATAGAGGAAAACAACTCAACTGTTTTGCTGTCATCATTGATGACAACATGGAATTCTTCTGTAACCCTGATGTATAGGATTTTTTTTTCAGCATCAAGCAATTCTGAGATTGTCCATTGGACACCAATGAGGTATCCTCTTACTGAATTCATGTCTGATACTCCCTACATATAGCCCCATGTGGAAGACTCCATTCCACAAGATTTTCTTCACATCAGATGTCACTTGCAAGCCTGGGCCATCTGTGCTTCTGACCTATGAGTTACAAATCAGGTTTCCCACAGCCCCTTCCTGAGATTTGATTCATTTGCTAGGGTGACCCACATAATTCAGGGAAATGCATGCATTAGCTGGTTTATAATGAAGGACACAGTTAAGGGTATCAATTAACTGCAGTTACCAGAGCTACAGTGGTGGGGGTTTGGCAGTGTAGTGACCATACCAACTCCCAGCCCTCCATTCTTCCAGCCCCTTAAAGTGTTAAGTAACCCAGCAGTTACCCAGAACTTAGTCCTTTTGGGCTTTTATGAAACAATAAACATAGATGAAATTGGTAACATCACTGGTTACTGATGATCATTTAACCTTCAGCTCCTCTCTCCATTTTGGAAACTGGGAGATTGGGCAGAAAAGTCCCAACCTTTTTGTGGTACATTGGTCTTCCTGGTAACCATTCCCTATCTAGAGGCTGACTAGTTGCTGCAGGACACTGGCCTAGTTATTAGTACACAGAAGCCCCTTGACTACTTTGGGGAATCTACTGCTTTTAGAAACTGCATGCAAGGAGACAAGACCACATACGCTCAACATTTCCTCTGGTCATAGTCACCATGGCTTCTGCTGAAGTATCGGTTGCCAGGTCCTCCCTGCTTTCACACCTGTGCCCCCCTCTCACCCGATGATTCTGACTTCTCTGGAGAAATCAAGGCTTTCTTGTTAAGTTGTAAAAAATACCCTTTCGTTAACTGTGCTCTGTGAGGCTGCCCAGAGCCCCAGAGACACAGGCTTCACTACTACCTCATCCTCAGCGATAGCGCAGGGGCCATTAGGAAGCTCGGTAGAGAGAAGCAGACTTGTTCAGTGCCCCACCCTGTCCAGATGAGTCAGGCTCACCATCAGTAAGGTGGAATCCACTGGCCTGTCTTTCTGAAAACTTTTCATATTATTTCCCTTGGGTGGTTCACACAGGCAAAGCAAAAGTTCCTGGCCTGCCTACCTGCTCTTGTGCTTTCACCATGTCAGGCAGGAGTATTGATGTCATTAAAGCTGACATACATATATCAATGTCTGGTATTTATTTAATGTCACTTCTAAATTATTCATTTTTCCCTTGACAGGGACAAATGTGTAGTAACACTTACTAATTTGGGCTAATTGAGGGAAAGGGCAATTGTACAGCAAAATCTTCATTAACTGGAACCCAACTAAGACTTTAATTAATCAACTTTGTAGTCTCCCTTCCTGCATAAGAAGTTCATAAATGAATTGCTGAAAAATCCTAGATACAAAGATACTCCTGAAATGAAGCTTTATGTAGGTATAGTGAACTGGCTTTCTGCTTACCTGGTCGTTAGTATTCTGGGACCAATATGTAAAATCAACTCACTGGTAAGTCTGTGTGCACAGGATACTGCAGTGAACTTTGTGCATGGCTTATCTTAGTGTTCCATACAAGAAAACAGGGTTGGGGGATGGAGCTAACTGCGGCAGGTCAGCGCATGGCCCTGGAGCTCAGAGTTCATGTATAGCACTTAGCTACGGTACTTACCCATGGCCATCCACTGATATCCTAATCCCTCTTCCCTGGTTTATTTTTCTCTACAACTCTTATTTATCATCATCTAGCATGATGGACATTTTGTTAAAAAAATACATGTGTCCTGTCTATTTCCTTCTGAGAATGTCAGCTATTTCAAAGGCAAGTGTATATGTCCACTTGGATCACTGAGTCTTCTCGATTCCTGTCCCAGGGCCTGGCACAGAGAAAGTACTAAAGATACTTGGCTGCAAACGATGCATATAAGGTTATTACTTAGGTTAAGTGGCTTTCCGTGACATCCAAAAGGAGAGTTTCCTTTTTTGTAAACAAATCATATATTAAACTAATAATTTTGTTTGCATTATTTATTTGTTCAACATACTGAAGCTATTACAGAAGTATACTTTTCCAATGGATTTTACAAAAACCCAACTAGTAAATTGGAAGCCATTGGTTATTATGATATACACAACTGCACAGGATAGCTGTTGATGAAGCAAAGGAAAAACTACTTTTTAAAAAGTGGATTCGGTTGTTGAGTGTGATGATGTTTCAATAGCAGAATCCTCAGCAGCTGCTTCAGCTCTGACATGCAGTCGCCCCACACAGGAATGAATGGTGTGTTCAAAGCATGCGAGCCTGCAGTTGTATACTGCAGGTGTGCCATCATCTTGCTGTTGTTAAATTGCTGTGAGCGTGCTGGCCTCCCTGTGCCATTGCAGACCACCTGCCAGACACTTACACCATGGAAGACTGAACCGGTGAGCATTTTTGCAAGAACTCCTTTTTAAAAGTCGTCATAAAGAACACCAAAGGAATGCATTTGTGTGCATCAGAAATGGAAGTCACTGCCAACAAGCAGAAAGAGTCCATCTCCCTTGCATTCTCAGGCTGCTGCAGGTACACATCCTATCTAAAGAGAGGATCTCATGGTTTCCGGGACAGAGGCTATTCTAGAGAATGGTTTCCTGGTCCTGTGCATCCTAGCCTGAGAGAGGCTACTACGTAAGAGCAGCTCTCAGCATTGCATTGCTTTGGTAGGATTTAGCATTTCTCTGCCTGGAAATATTTTTACTTTCTTAGTGGCAATTCAGACAATTCAGAGAAATCAACATTTTAAAATTCAGATAAGAAGGAGTTAGTTTACAGTTAGAGATTTTGAGCACACTGCTTTTGTGTGATAATATTTGAAATTTATTTCCACAAGTTATTGCACATTCATTTCTGGAGTTTTCATTGCAGAAAATTGCCAGAAGGAATGGATTTTGTCTTCTTCAGCTGGCAGAACAATTTTCCACCTGTCGCCCAAATATTTGATGAGAAGGATTATGTTGCCGGCTCTGAAAGTTTATACCGAGGATCCGTTGGAAGTGAGAGGACCCTAATAGCAAGGTCTGGCTTGCTAAAGCATCTACAAAGCCATGGGTGCATTTCCTGTAGTTAGGGCAATTTCTGAAAGACTGGCTTCAGTGACACAAACACACACAGGAGCATTTCTGAACCCACAGCATGGCAAATGATGTTTTGCGTATTTCACGCTCTCAGTGTATTCTCCTACTCAGCAAAACTCCCATGGTCTTGCCAAGGATTGGAATTGTCTATGATTATTGTTGTTCATCTTTCTGGTAAATAAAACCAAAAAGGAACCCTGATGCCTGGGTGTAGATGAAATTGTCACTTGATTTCAGGTTCAAGTTATTTCCTGGGCCTGCTGCGTTTTATGTTTCTCTCTAGTTTGTTAGGTATATAGCCAGCATAGTCAGTACGATCAACAAAAAGCATACTTCAAAAATCCTTGCATAAAGGCAGCCACCTTTCAAAATGTCAGAATAAAAATAAAAGTCTTCCCCCCTTGTTTCTTCAAATGCTTTATGGATGCCATAAGTAAAAATAATATCTCAGCTGTCAAAAGAATCTTTCTACAGCATAGATTTTACTGTGTCATGCCAGAACATTTCAGCTGATTCAGAGAAAAGGCTGAATTCCTTGGGTAGGTGTTCACATCCCTGGATATGGAGCCCTGCACTTAGCTTTTCTCTCTTATTTTCCACAGTACCATGTACCTTTCAAGCCAGTGAAGAGAGCCTCACAGTGTCCTGTTGGCATTCTTTGAAAATTACATGACCTCCATTCTTTGTGTATAACATTTCTTATCAAATTTAAATTTTGCCTCCCCATCCTACCCTGACTTAGATTTTCAACTTATGAAAAGGTCTTCCATACAACACACTCCAAGAAATACTGTCGTTCTGTCTGATAAGTACCATTTTTGTGTCTGTTTTTAATTTTAGATATTTTTCTTCTATTAGTTTCCTCCATTCCATAAAAATCTGAAATAAGCTAGATTCTGTTGTGTGAAGCATTGCTTTTGTTGTTGTTAATGTGGACATAATAGCCCTACTTCAGACTGAATCTCTTGCATATTTCTCTACTGAAAAATCTGCTGCTTTGCAAGCAGTGTTTGCTTCCTAAAGCTGGTGAATGCCACCTGCTTTGTCCTTTGGTGGTGAGCCAGCAACAGCAGAGGAATGTGAGGGCTTCAACAGTCTTCTAGGAGTCTCTGTGTTGGTCTTAACTAACAGAAGCCAAGCAGCATTCCCATGAGAGCCCCACAGTGGAGAAAGAAAGAGCTGGTGGGGCATCCAGCCTCAGCTCTCTCGTCCTCTTCCTCAGCGCACCTGTCCAGACCTTGCCCTCCAGCCTCTGGGCTTTCCCTGCCCTCTCTATGTGAATCCCTGTGTCTTTATTCCTTACTTGTGCTTCTCATGCAAACCTGCCCTATCCTGGGTGAGAAGCATCATGATGTGTATGGGGAATTCCAGGCGTGTTGTGCTGTATCTTAGTTTTACTTGATTGTTAATTTGATTTGAAAATATGGCATCTTTGTTCTTGTTTTCCTTAATTAGATATCTGATAAAACAGTAACTGACATATGCCTAAATTTTAAGATTAAATAGATGGTAGCAGAACAGAATCTTCTGGTGGTCCTGTTCTCTACCGTGGCTCCTTACAGATTCTCCATTCATTCTTTGTTTTTAATTCAACATACAATTTTGAGAGGCAGTAACAAGAGCTTGATGTTATCTAGCTTTTTGGAGTTGACATTGCATTTCCAATCTTTCTTTTCCTTCCCAAGATGTGTCCTGTTATCTTGATCTGCTTAGGCTGTTGTAATGAAATTCCAAACTTACCACTCCATCTTCAAACACATGCTGTGCTTTCACCTTTTGCCCTTGGCAGCTGGAAAGCTGACAGCCAGCCCTCATATCCCTGAGTTGCCTATCCCCAGATTTAACCAGAAAATAGAAGAGCTTTGTTTACTAAGCTACTAAATAGATATGGGCTGTTTTCTTGTCATTAATCCTTAAGTAATACAATGTAGCAATTATTTACATAGCTTTGCATTGCACTACATTTTAAATATAAACATGATATAAAGTACACATAAGAGATAAATAGTTTATAGGCAAATGTATGCCAGTTTTGAAGGGACTTGAGCATCTATCAGTTTTTGGTACTCTTGGGGATCTTGAAACTAGTCCATAGGGTAACTATATAGAATCTAGACTGTTGTTAAATCTTTGTCAAAGAATTTAAGAAGCATATATTTGGGTAGAAAAGAAAAGAAAGGGTAGAAACCAATATTTCTTATGGATATGAAGGCAGGTTTGTTTCATACATTTTTAAAAGAGGTATAAACAGTATAGAAACAATAAAATATGTTTTGTTGTATGTCTTTTCCCTTTCTCATCTTCTCAAAGCAACTGCCTCAGTAATTTAAAATCCTCCCATTTTATTTTTATATACAGTATTAATCTACATTTGTGTATTTGTGAGTAATGTATATTGTACTGCTTTGTGACTGACACATAAACATTTACAGGAACTGAACCTGAGCAGGTGAGATAGTTTGATGATCTAAGAAGCTGCCTGGTAAGCATAAGGACCCACTTTGATCCCCGGTCACCATGTGATGTGCCAGTTTCAGAGCACTGGGAACCCCATGCTGACCACCAAAACCAGGCATGGTGGTACACAACTGTAATCCTAACACTGGGCAGACTGAAACAGGAGGATTGCTGTTTGAGCTGCATAGTGAGATCCTGTGTCAAATAAATAAAGATTTTTAAAAAATAATAAAGAACTGAACCTGTTAGAATATAAACTTCTTCAGTTGTTTTCATGCAATATGAGTTGAGATCTCACATGTTAGTAGACAGATAAATTGTTTTTTCTTGCTACAGTATGGTATTCTATGAATATGTATTATTGATTAGTTCTACTAGTAGTAGACAGACTTTTCTGGCTTTAATTTTTCTTTAGAAAACATCTAGAACATTGTCATGCAGTTTTTTTTTTTTTTTTTTTGCTCAGTCCTTGTTATGGTTTGGATCTAGATGTCACCCCAAAGCCTCATGCTATCATGGGGCAGCTTCTAGACTTTTTTTTTTTTTTTTTTTTTTTTGATTTATAGTCCAATGCTTGGTCTATGCTATACCTGCCCTGGGGCTCGTACCTGCATACATTATGAGGGCAGGAAAAAGGCTTGTTCTCAGCTGCTCCTCACTCCTTGCTCTTGCTGCCTTGTTTTCTGGTCCCATGAACAGCTGCCCCCTGCTGTGTGCCATTCTGTCTTGGAATCAGTCAACTATAGGCTGAAACCTCCACATACTATGTGCTAAATGTACCTTATCTTCTTTAATTTTGTGTGTCAGATATTTTGTCTCAGCAATGTGAGAAAAGTAACCAAGATACTCCTATCCTAGTGAAAATGGCTATGTGTCTTCAATTAATAATAAGCATTGGGGAGAGTTATTACTTAACAAATGCTAGTCAGTAGTCAAAATTATTTAAAACATGGACTGTAGAGAAAACCGTTGTCAAAGGACTTGAGGGCCATTGATGCAGTGTAGCTCTTTGCTTCTGAACAGGGCTAAATTTAATTCATCTTAGAAATTTTCTTTGCTTCCTTTGAAAAATACCAGAGTAGGCATCTACCAATCCCTTTGACTACACAGATATGTCTCAGAACACCACAGTGGAAAAATTTAAAAGAACATTTGACCTAAAATCCTACTTCAGAAAATGAAGCACCATTCCTCTTTGGTCTCTTCCCGAGGAGTGGAGCTTATCTGTGTACCTGCTAGACACTTGTTCTGAGCAGAGATGCTGGCTGCAGGTGCTTTTGTTTGTTTTTTCTTTAGCTTGCAGGACTCTCTTCTCTTTAGCCTTTGTTCTAGGGTTTTATTCTCTTATGTCGCTTGCATGTACTAATCAAGATTTTTTTAAAAATTATGCATATATTTCTGCATTTGTAGAGCTTAGACTAATACATAGATCTTATAATAGCAATTTTTATGTAGGACCGACAGGAATATCTGTCCATTTTTAAATCTGACCTTGTATTTAGGATTGCGCATACATGTGTATGTGTGTCTCTTTAGGAAACATGCAGTATCATGTTTCTTTTGCTTATGAATCCTCCCACATTTGGTGACATCTATACACAGACAGTTCTGGATATGTGGATTGTATTTAGCATGTGGCCACTGGATTGACAAGTTATTCTTTTGATATGTTTCTGAAGGCAGTTTTTACCATTCCTACACTGATTTATTTGATAATAATGAGAAAGAGTGTTTGGAGTTTAGAAGATGGCATTTTAAAATGATTGCAGCAGGATTGTTTCAGTAACAGAACAACAAGTTAACACACTAAAAGGCCATTGGCAGAACAAGTAAATATTATATAGTTACAAAGTAAAATACTACAATGAAAATGCGTAAACTCTTACAACAAGCATTGGCAAAGATGCCTTTAAAAAGCTATTTTAAGTTTTAAAAAGAACAATCAAAAACCTATGAATAGCTGGTAAACATATGAAAAAATACTCACCATTATTACAGAAATCTTTAGATTAGAGAAACACAAATGAAAAGTGCCATAAGTTCACACACACTGGGGTGGCTCTGATGAAAAAAACAGGGGTGGGTGGCAAGGACGTGAAGAAGGCTGAGCTCTCAGTACACTGTTGCTGGGATGCAAAATTGGCAGCCACTTTTAGGAAAGAATTTGGCTGTATCCCAAAGCTAATTGATGATGCACCAGTTTTATTCTGAGATTATGTGCTCAAGAAAACTGAAAACTAGTGTTCACATGAGGTTTTTTCATAAGTATTTATAGCATCATTACACATAATAGTGTAAAGATTCCAAATGTATCCATCCTCTGGTGAATGGATAGATACAGCATCACTGCACAGTGGCCTATTACATGATAGTATAGAAGAAGCGGAGTGCCAAGACATATGAGTATGTAAAGCAGAAAGTACGATGGCTGGAAGAAGTTGATCACAACGTGATACATATGACTCCACTTATATGAGATGTCAAAGGCAGGCAAATTCACAGAGGTGGAAAAAAAAAAAAAAAAAAGATTGATTTGCAGCTGGCTAAACTGGGCCCAAGACAGCAACTGAAGATGAACTTAGGAGGCTTTGGAGTGAGAAAAATGTTCAAAACTTATATTGTCATGATAGAAGCATAACTCCGAATATACTAAAATCATGGAATTGTACAGTTTGGTGAATTTTGACATATATATATATATATATATATATATATATATATATATATATATGATTTTTAAAGGAATAAAAAGTACATGTATTATGCTACAGCTTTTTTGAATTTCAGAAACAACCAACTCACTATGTTCTCTATGGCTTGTATCCATGTGGTAAAACAATGAACATTTAAGTAGGAAATGGCCTAAAACTAGAAGGGAAAAGTGCAGCATGAAGTAGTAGTTACAGGGCTGGCCTGGCCAGATAGATCAGCAGACTAAAGCACCTGCTTAGACAGGAGCAGGGACCGGGATTCGATTCCGGGCTTGGAGTGTTTGCCCTGCCCCATGGGTGCACTGAGAAGGCAATTGAGACTGTCCATGGTGGTGCAGGCCTGTAATCCCAGCTCTTGGGAGGCTGAAAACAAGAGAATCACTACAAGTCTGATCTGTGTAGTGAGAATATGTAGACCCAGTACTTGACACATTAAAAATAAATAAATAAAAGTACTGTGATTCACATAGAGAGATCATAGCAAGAGAATATGATGGAGTTCTGGGCCTGTGAATGCCCTGCTTTGTTCTGTAGAGTGCAGTGTTGTCTTGATTAGCAAGTTTCTAACATCTACAATGTATATCCTATTTAAATGGATGATTGTTACAGAAAAACTTACATGCATCAAATGCTTCCTAAGAACAGCATGTTCAGACTCTGTCCCTCTCAGCCTTCTGGTGGAGATAACACATTCCGGTGGCATTCTCTATGCTGATAGCCCTTTCAGTCCCTTAGTGAGACTGACAGGAGGAGACAGTGGGAGTGCTCACAGAAAGATGGCTCTGTGCTTTGCCAGTATATTAAATCTTTTAGTGTGTACCAACATGAATTGCTTTTGCTTTGTATTAGAAAATGGAAGTGATGGAACTTTACTTTTTTTAAATAATAATCTTGTTTTGGTCTTATATAGAAAATAGACTGAGAACTAATAGTTAAGGGTGAGAAGTGAGGAAAAAAAATAACAAAATGATGTTGTGCAGTATTCTATTCTCATTAAAGTGCATATCTGCTACTCAACTAAAGTGGTCTTTTTTTTTCATCAGTTCTAATACCTTCCCACTCTGAGAGCATTAAATTAAACCTGCTATGCCACAAACAATTTACGTGATAAGTTGGAGCTGTTTTATTTGTTTATTTATTTATTTATTTATTTTTTACTTCTGAGAAATCATGAAGAAGACCGTGTTCTAGGACTTTCTAGTATGTTACAGAAGAGGAATAGTACAAATGACATAAACAGATAATTGGAATCTGAATAAATGAGGTGGTAAACAAATGGTCATTTCTCCAGAGTTTGCCCTCATAAACTTTTTCAAGATGAGGAACAGCTACTTACTGAAACTGATGATTCTATATTTTTTTATTAATGGGAATTCCATGGAATCCCATTTGAATTTTGGGTTACATGGCATTGCAAGTATCCCTATTGACTTCTTTAAAGTATCTCTTCATATATATATATATATATATATATATATATATATATATATACACAAAGTTTTGCTATGCAGCTTGGACCCACAGTGGTCCTCATGTCTCAGCCTCCATAGTGCTGAGATTAAGGTCATGTGCCACCACACCCCTTCTCAGTGGCCAGTACAGCATGTGTGGGGTTCAAGGATCAGCACAGAACATGGTGCTGGAAACTAAAGCTGGACCATTGCTCTTGCCAGGCAGATGCTTAGACTGCTGAGCTATCTTCCCAGCACTCTTGTCCATTTGTATATACTCACTGTCAAGGACTGGAAATGTTAAATGATATTTCAAGCATCTTTTCCAAAGGTGTCTCATGGTGGTCTAGATAAGTTCTCATCAGCACCAGCACCTTAACATTCCCTGTAAGTGTTTTCAGACATTAGAGCAGTGATCATCTGTCAGGCTCCTGTGGAATCCTCAACAATTAAATATAAGAAATTTTGAGGTGTCTTAGATTGTTGCTTGGACACCCAAAGTCTTATATTTCATATGACCATGGCCTCTCCACAGACCCTGCACCCAACACCCACTATGCAGTCTATTGATCTTCATGGACTATCTCCTAGTTTTAAAACTAACATTTAGGACTGGGGAGACAGCTCAGTGGCATACATACCTGACTGACATATGCAAGGTCCTGAGTTCGATCCTCAGAATAACAATAATAATAATAATAATAATAATAATAATAACAACAACAACAACATAATAATAATAATAATAATACAATTAACATTCAAAAATGTTTATTTTCCCAGAAAAAAAAATGGAGTCAGTTCTTTAAGGTAGCTGTGTTGTACTAGAATGTCTAAATTCTGATGTTAAGAATCACTTTTCTAATCAGTTGTGCATGCTCTGGACAGCAATATGCTCCAAACTCAATTCTTCTAGTCTTTGATGAACTCTCATGTGGAATCAAATCTAAATTCCCTCAAATATAAGGACTGGTCAAATAGTACAGCAGATTACAGTGCCTGCAAGAAGGTACAGGGACCAGGGGTCCAATCCCTAGGCCTGCCATGCCGGCCCAGCCCCCAGGGCACACTGAGGGAGAAATTGAGACTGGGAGTCGTGGTGTGTGCCTTTAATCTGAGCTCATGGGAGGCTGTAAATAGGTGGATCACTACAAGCCTAATCTAGTAGTGAGACCCTGAACTAAGTATTTAGCCCCTTCCCTAAATAAGAAAGAAAGAAAGAAAGAAAGAAAGAAAGAAAGAAAGAAAGAAAGAAAGAAAGAAGAGAAAAGAAAGTCTGTCAAATACAGATGTATCCCTTGCCCATTTACTGATGGGAGGCTCCCTCATGGAACTGTAGAGGCTTGGGAATGTGATTACAATAAGCTTGTGATTCAGCCAGGCCCCAAAATGCTCAAGATATTTTTATCCCTCAGGTGTTTATGAAGAGAAATTTCATGGAGAATGATAGAAATAGTCTGAGGCAATTTTAGTTTTAAATGTCATTTTTTAAAAAAACTTGAATCTTGTTATTATATGGTTAAAACAACCTTTCAAGAGATTTGTTTCTAATGCCTTGATTTT
>PVKN010011383.1:0-21724 GCA_004027915.1 Capromys pilorides | reverse complement strand
AGGAGGAGGAGGAGGAGGAGGAGGAAAAATAAAAGCAGAACTTCGGTTTCTGGGTGGCAGCATCAGCACCTGCCTGGGAGGTTTCAGCTTTCTCGCTGGGTCTACAAAGTTCTGAGTTGCCAGAGCCCCCACCTCACAGAGGCTCTCTCCTCCTTCTTCCTTCCTTCTCTCTTTCTTCCTCTTCCCCTCCACATCTCTACACACACACACACATATGCACACACGCATGCACGCACACATGTATAGCGTTTACCACAATATATCAGTTTTGTTTCTCAGAGAAACCCTGACCAATCCAGATAACATTACAATGCTCTGTAAAGTCTTTGCCACGAATGATCTGGTCAGGAAGGGAGGAGCATCATGCAAAGCAACCAGGCAGACAAGCTTTGGATGCACATCATCGACACACATACTTTCAAAGACTGGACTTCAATGTGATAAACATCTCACCCTGAAAGTCTGTAACACGCTGCACACTCTGCCTCACTACCACTCCATGAGAAACTGGATCTCCATTTTAGAGATGAGACAGCTATAACTACACAGCTAGTAAATGCCAAGCCTGGACTCAGGTGTGCTAGAATCCAGTCAGGTTCCAGCTGCTCCATGAAAACGGCACAGGAAATAATTTGAGCAAAGCATGGTGGCACGTGCCCATGAATCCCAGCATTCAGGGAGGTTCAGTGAGAAGAATCACAAATTCAAGCCCACCTGGGGGGATTTAGTGAGAATGTGAATTTAAAACAAGGTTTAAACATGGCTAGAATGTAGTAGGGGGGAGAGAGAGAGAGAGAGAGAGAGAGAGAGAGAGAGAGAGAGAGAGAGAGAGAGAGACAGACAGAGACAGACAGACAGACAGACAGACAGAGGGAGAAGGAGATGTATCCTCCATTTTCTCTGACCTCTCACTCTGTGAAGGGCACAGGCTCTCTCACACTCTCCCTGCTTCCTAGGACTCCTGTATTTTTGCCAGGAGCCTATCATTGAGAGCTTGGTCTAACAGGAAGGGGAAAAAGGTCCTCTAGTTTCTCTTGAAAAATTGCTAGCATACGGTGTTGCTCCTGTGTGTATTCTAACACCTTGCCCATTAGGGTAAGTCATCTTTCAGGAGTTAGAAATTGAGGAAATAAAACACTTCTGCAGAGACCCAAACAGCGCAGAATGCTTCTGTTTGGCTTTCCTTGTGCCCTCCCCTAAGGTTTATCACGTTTTGATTCTGGCCCAGTGATACAAGAATCTGCAACTGGCAAGACTAAATGGTCACACTGAACGTGCCACGCCATTTGGTGGCCCATGGATCTACCTGGAGCATTTCTGACCCTGCAATGAGATGATCTCAGGACAGGGCGCTGCCGGGAGCTCTCCTAAGACAGAACGCCTCCATCTTTTGTCTGATTCCAACTCCCTGCTCTGCTCCATCCCATTCATTCATGGATATCTTTGACTTTCCCTTTGTCTCTGGAGCACTGGACAGATGCTGGGAATAACAGTCACATCTGCATGCTTTCCCCTGCCATTTGAGGGGCTGAAATCAGGGAAGACTTCTCTGAGGCCAGGACATGATGAGCTGGCACCTGAGCGAAGCCAGGCGGCTGGGGGCTGGGCCTTCAGGGGACTCATGTGCAGGGAGCTGGGTGTGCAGCCTGCTGGTTGTACAGGTGGCTGGGTGTGTAGGTGGCTGGGTATGCGGGAGGCTGGGTGTGAAGGGGCAGGCATGCAGGGGGCTGGGTGTGCGGGGGACTAGGTATACAAGGAGGCTGGGTGTGTAGGAGACTAGCTAGGTGTGCAGCCAGGGTCTTCCATGCAGAGGGAACAAGCTGATAGTTCCTGAAAACAGTCAACAAAGAGGAACAAGCAAGGAAACAAGAAAGGTGCAGGATCCGAGGTTGGAGAAAGGCCCCGAGTCAACAAGGGAAGGCCTTCTGACAGAGGAAGACTTAGTATTTGATCTTTGTGTGCGTGTGTGTGTGTGTGTGTGTGTGTGTGTGTATGTGCCAATAAGCCAATGGGAGGTAATGGGCAGGCAAGCAAGCAGTTTGGCTTATACTGTAAAAGTGCTGCTTTAATTACTGCGTGCAAACAAACAAGAGCGTCCTGGGAGGGTTAGGAAAGCTCTCTAGATAAGAGACGCTAATGAGAGAGGCGGTCACTTTCTGTTGGGAAGGTGGAGTTAAATTCAGTATGGACTGTAAGAGAAAGAAAGGCATCTAGGTGGATCCCAACTTAGGGCCTGAGGAACAGCAGAGGAGGCCAGAGAAGGACCGGGTTGGAGGGCAATTAGCAGCTTGGAGATGGTAACTCTGGGATGACTGCTGGACACTGGAGAAAGCATGCAGGGAATGACACAGCAGTGGGTTTTTCATGGAGCGAGATGGGGCTGGATTAGCAAAAGTCACTTCTCCAGGCATTCCTCCCTGTGTAGTCCATGCTTGGGATTCAGATGGACTCCCCTGTTGTAGAGTCTGTCATATTGTACCCAAGAACAAATATCTTCATGAGCTGGTTAGCACCGCTGCGGTAAGGCATCAGGAGCTTCCCTATTGTAACCTCACCATATCCCAGGATGGGTTTTCCTCCAGGTCTCCACGGAGCCTTGCTCTCTGTCTGCAAATGTCCCATCAAGTACTGTCATTCTCCGTGCCGGGAGTGGCCTCTTCCCCCTGAGTATAGCTCCTCCAACATCCAGTCTAGGCCTTGTCCCTGGGTGAGGTCTCCCTGACCAGTATGGTCACACTGGGTTTCCCAGGGCACAAGAACTGAAAAGCCCGTTGTCAGCATCTCTGTGAGTAAGTGATTTCTTTCTTACTTGAAGTAAGTCTGCACAACTGTGTTGTACAGTCCCTAGAGACCTGGATGGTTGAACCACAGCTTTTCAAGTCCACACCACTAGGCACTGCGGTAACAGTGTTGTAGTAAATTAAGTCACTAATTGCTAACCAGATTTGTAAGAATGAGTTCACAGCACTTTGTTTAGAGAAGCGAACATCTTCATTGATGTCTACAATAGACAACATGATCATCTCTTAATTTTCCTTCCTGATGAAACATTTTCAAAGATACAGATGAGAAGAAAGGCGGTGGAGAGACCGTTGATGCCCTAACCAGATTCTCTCTGACCCCTAAACCTAGCAATGTGCCACCCCTCCTCAAGCACCTGTGGATGTTCCAGCCAATCACATCAATGACAAAACAATGGGACAAACTCTATGATGCGAGTTATGCCCCTATGAGATGGAACTAAGATAGGGAGCAGCTGAATCAGCAACTTCTAGTAACTTCTTTCCTGGTACTTTCTGGGGAGTGCTTCCTTAATAAGGCATACAATACTCCTGAGTCCACCGCACTGAGGTACCTTCTAGGGTTCTCAAGTTATAAACCTTTCCAAAGTTGGTGTAGTTTGGTTCAGGACTGTTCAAAGCCAATCGGCAACATTTAAAAGAATGCATAGATACATTTCTTTTCTGTACTCCTCTGCTCAAACAGAGGTAAGTATGTTAGTCAGCTTCCTATTATTATAACAAAATCAGAGACTATTAACCTATAAAAGGAAAGGGTAACTTCAGCTCGCTAGTTCGGTCCAACATCGACTGAGTGATTCTCTTGTTTTGTATCTCTATCAAGGGCAACGTGGGAGTATGTGGCAAAAGAAATTTCTCACTGCAGAAGCCAGAAAACAAAGGAGACCCCAGGATCAGGATTCACAATTCCCTTGAGAACTTAGCTCCAATGACTACAGGACCTTTCACTAGGTTCTCCCTCCTAAAGTTTCACCATTTCCCCACAATGCCACACTGGAGTCTAAGACTTGGACACATGGGCCTTTAGGGAGTGTTCATCCAAACACAGAAGAACGTTAACTAAATAGTTCATGCAAGTGGGGTGTTCTGGGCCACCACAGGTAACATTAAAAACACACTTGTGAAGATTCTCACAACCCTAATTTACACAACAGCAGCGCCACTCCAAGGGGCTTCAAATACCACTGTGTCCAAATTTCTCTTGTACATGACCTCCCCGGCAGCCACCCCAGGGGGCGGCACTTCAGAATCTGATGCTTGATACCCTGTAGCGGTGATGGTAAGTCTTTTAGAGCTTTCCTTAATGAGAAACAGCCTGCAGGCCATGGGTTCACCACCACTGCCCTACAGCAAGGGGCAGTGTCATCTTTTTGGCAGTTGCTTGTTTTTGGTGGCTCCAAATCCTGAAAGCCTTGTTTGGGCAAGAGTATGCACCTATCTCTTGGCAACTATTAAGACAGCCTCTATCCTGGTACTTATAAATCTGCAGTCAGGTTCCTGGATTTACTAGGAAGACAGGAGATGGCTTTGAGTTGTGGAAACCTATCTGTGAGTCTTTGAGTTTAGTGATCTTACCTTCAATCAACCATTCTGAGGCTTAATTTCTCATGTCATCCAGGTGCACATAAACACATTGGTTCTTCACCGTCTATAGAATCTCCCACTATGAAATGTTTGTTCTACGCGATAGTGTTTCAACCTTAATAGTGAAATGACCCATCAAGGTTTGATAAGCTTCCTGTGTGTGGAAATTGGAGCTGCTTCCCTAATAATGCAGGGACTTTTCCTAATGTATAAAACGAGGCATGGAAAGCTGTGATTTGTATTTTGCTGCTGTCATTCAAGACTATTCTCTTAACATGCATAAGCTCTCCAAACAAGAGAGGCAAACTCTATTCCCATCATTTTCTCATTTCAGATATGATTGAATAATTGTCTGAGATTAAGTGAGTCAAGTGGAAATAATTAGGAAAGGGAAAAAAGCCCAGATTCTTCCATTTTCAGCTCCATTCCATTTTATTCCAGAAGCAAAAGCATTCTGTCAGTATGAAGCAGGGTAGGAAAATGGGGCACCCTCTCAGACTTTTGTTTTCTTTCTCCAGTAAGAACAGTCCAGCTGAGCTGTTCAGGTCTGTGCCTCACCTTGTGGGGATTCCTTTGTTTTCCAGAAGCTATATGCCACCAAAACGCTTTGCAGAAGGTGACCAGTAGGATGTTTTCCCCCAGAGGGAAAAGGTTGATCATAAGAATATCCTTATCAAGTTCTTCTCTGACACTCCCAGAAATGTGGATCTTGGGGAGTTAACTCATTGCTTAAAAAGGCTTAAAAGTAATTACAATGAATTAACCCATTGTATTAATTACAATTAATTTTCAGTGGAATCTGAGAATTCCATCTCAAGGGGATTTCTTAGCACTGATAGTTATGAAGTGGCTCTGGCATATCATAGGTAATTAATCTCCAACAATCTGCTATCAAATTTGTTTCCTTCGGGAATGACCTATTTGTAAGGAGGAAAAGAACGGGAGTAAAGGCTTAGAAAACAGCTCTGGAAGAAACTTCTTTGGGAATATGAGCATCCAGTTGGGCACCATGAGCTTTTATACAGAGGATAGTTATCTATTCAGCAGTGACCGTAAAGGTCCTCCATTTTATCCATAGCGGATTATTGACCACACCAAACTAGTGGACTGGGTACACATGTCAGATAGCATCTCAATAAGATATGTGAAAAATTAGCACCAATATGTACACATGAAAATAATGATTATTTAGCAGAAAATGATGACTGATGGGACCTGTTCAAAGAAGCACAGAATTTCAAATGAAGTGGAGAAGGGTCCAATAATCCTGGCTCCTGGTTCTGCAGCTTTGCCATTTAACTGAAATTGATGCAATGGAAAAGTTCTATGCTGCAGTAACTGGGAGCCACTGGCCACATGTTGTTAATGAGCACCAGAGCTGTGGCTAGTGTGACTCAAGACCCAAACTTTTAATTTCATTTCAGTTACAGTGAAATTTACAGTACTGAACTGTGCAGCACTGTTTTCTGTCATAGTGTCAGTTCAGCCTTTGTCTAAATCATTATAATGACAGGGAAATCCTTCCTTAGTATTTCTCCAAGTCATGAGAAAGTTGTGCCTCAAGTTGAACTACAATCTGTCTAATTTTCCCCCACTGGGTTTGTTTGCCAACTGTCCTCCGGGCTGAGAGGAACTTTACTCACAATCTAGTTTTATAGTTACTGTAAAGGGCTGTGGTTAAGCTTCTTGGTCAGGCCCTGTGGCAGTTTTTCTCCAAGATGAACATTTGAGTTTTCAACAGAGTTAAGAGGATACTTACTTATGAAAAGTTGAGGCCTTTTTGTCAAATAAAATGGTTCAACTACTGAGAGACCCACTTTCCCTTCTGTAAAAGGATGGCAATACCTTTTTCTATCTTGCATGCTTTGAGAACTAAGTAATATTTTTAAAACACTAATCCCATGCTGGACATACAACTGTCACTTACTACAGCATTGGTCCCTGTTCCTCCATGAAGTGAATTATTTGTCACCACCTTGGTGACTTTTTTGATACAGGGGGGACTGTACCTGGGGCATTCCCATTGAGCTAAAATATAATCCTGCCTTAATATTTAAAAAAAAAAAAAAGGGTGTTGTCGAGCTAGGGATATAGCTTTGTGACACAAGTGCCTGTCTGGCAAGCACAAGGTCCTGAGTTCAACTCCCAGTACAAAGCAAGAAAGAGTGAAGGAAGATAGGAATGAAGGAAAAAAGGAAGGAAATTAAACTGTTAAATTGAATTAATTGTTCAATTAATTAGATTTGATTATTGTTAAATTACCCAGGTTGGGCTCCTGGGCTCCATCTAGTATCTTTTCCCTTAGCCCAGAGTGCTGGGATTATAGGCGTTCACCACCACACATGGCTTAATTACTCTTAATCCTAGATCTGTCTGTGACAATCTGACAAATAGCACTCAAATACTATACTATTACACGGAACTTGCAAATAATACCCAAATATTAATACAATGGGCCAGTCGAGCAAGTACAATAGAATAAACATAAACCTTGTTCTAGGTTTTCTATTATATTTTTCCACTCCTTCTATTAACGTAGTCTAAAGTAGTTGATAGTTCTTTAAAAATTCCTATTATATTTTTTTTCTTCTTTCCTGCTTCCTTCCTTCCTTCCTTCCCTCCCTCCCTCTCTCCTTTCTTCAGCAAATATTAATCATATCTTTATAGCATGCACTCAGGTATGCCAGGTCTAAGTAATGCAATAGTTTATCAGGCAAGGGAGCTCCCTGCCCCTGTGGAGTTTAGGGTAGTATAAATGAAATGCATCAAGTAAAATTCCTAGATTTTTGTCCGTATGTGATGTTCTTTATTCCTGATGGTTCTGAAAACTAACATTTTAAAACTCCTTTAAAGTTTACTGGTACAAAACTTCTTTTTTAGTTACATTTGATTCAACTTGCTACCACATGCTTCTTCAGTGTCATCAGCAAATGCGATGAAAATATTTTCTGGCACTAAACATGATATTAACATCTCTGCTCATGAGTGAGTAATCTATGAAGAATACCCTTTGCCCTGTGAATAGCATGAAAACATCTATAAACAAACAAGAGCTTGTCCACTGAATGAATCATAAGACGTAAGAATGTGGGCTGTTTGCATTACCTGGATTTGAAGGCTTATATCTTTACTTATGAAATAATAGACAACCATGAAAATGTTCTATGTCTCTCTTAGCTTGATTTTCTTTGTATGATGTGGTTAATTATGGCAACTAATTTAAAAGGTGATGTTAGGGACATCATGAGATAATAACTCAGTTCACCAACCTGTGGTTTTAATCAGGGTAAAACACATGTTACCTGATAGTCCTACTATTATATTTTCAGTAATATTCAGCAGGAGGGAATTATAATGCTCTGTACCAAAACCTCTTACTTCCTTCATCCTACTGGCTAGCTTTTGAACCCTTCTTCCTTCAACTTTTTCCTTCTGTATACCATATATAACCACATGACAACAAGACAGGTGAGGACTTCAGGTCGAATTTAAGTTTCAAGGCTACTTCGGACCTTCTTTGATGGAATGGAGTAACAAAACTAACTGTATGGTTTATTGCAGGATAACAGGAAGTAGCTTAAGGATGATTGCTAATGTTGTACCTAGCTCCTGTTTTCTTCTCACATTTTTCTTAGTGTGTACTGATTATTCAAATTAATAGGTTTCATTTGGGCAGATGTGTACATGCATGTAACATACTTTAGTCATTCTTCTCATGGTTTCCCTTGTTTCTGCCCCAGCTTCCCAGCATTTTCTTTTTCGGGGGGGGGAGGAGTGTTACTGTGTACAAGAGATATTTAATCATATTTCTGCCCCATATTATCCTATCATATCTATGCCTCCTTCCCTTTCTAACTCTCTTCTTGTCTAGAAATTGCATCCCTTCTACTGATCATCTTTTTTAGATTTTACATGTTAGGAAGACCATGTGATATTTGTCTTTCTGAGTCTAGTTTATTTCATCCAACATAATAATCTCCAGATCCACCCATTTTTCTGCAAATCATAAAATTTTGCTCTTTTCTATGGTTGAATACTACTTCCTTGTGAGCATTCTATAAAAATACTCACATACTTTTAACTTGAAAGAAGCTGTCATGTCATTAACAGTAACCAGTGAGTCATCAACACACTGTGGTCTTGGAATCGGAGTTGGAGGCCAAATAGTGCCTGAATCGAAGCACGAGCAGTCTGTGAATATCACCCTGGAATTACTCTAGCCCAGCAGATGTAGCTCAGTGTTCACTGTCTTGGAAGAGGCCAAAGTACAATGGAAAGCAAATGCACTTTCACGATATTTTCAGAACACTCCGGGGATGTTTATACAGCTAGATGTCTTACTTACCAAATTCTGTACTATTATTCTAGCTGTCATCTTGGGCAGAGCTGGGAGTTGAGGTTCAAAAGGACTTTGAGATCAGAAAGACATACAGTTTATATTTTTATTGTATTACTACATTCGTAAAAACATCCCTTTTCTTTTAAGTCAATATTTTTCTAAAACTGACACCAAGAAACTCACTCCATTTTTTACTGGAAGATGATACGCAATGGACACAGTCAAAGGTATGCTTCACAAGGTCAGGCTTTATCAGGAGGTAATTTCAAAAGGAGAAGGCTAAACTAAAGGAGAAGCTCTATTTATTAACAGAAATATTAATATAGAACTGATCAGCATAATCTTCCTTCACCCACTGGGGCCTGGACATGGAGTTGTGGAAACTCAGAGAAAGGCAGTACAGCGTTGGCTTCCATCCGGGAGCTTCAGGAATCCCTCCAGCCCTGGCTTACCGCACTAATGTGAGCACACGCATTCTGTCTCACCCATTCAAGCGCAGCGCTTTTCTTTCTATTCAAGTATTCTCTAGGTTTACTCAAAGCAGCCAGCTCTTTTGTTGCTACCTCCCTGTCCAGCTTCCCAGCTTCCCAGCTTGGCATTGTCTTCCCCTCAATTGATATCTCTGGCCACTGCCCCTGCCTAGGCTATAGTTAGGAAGTGCAGGGAGGGGCCCACCACAGAAGCAGAGGGTTTCATTCGTCTCCCTTTCATGTATGTAAAATGGATTGACTGAAAAAACTTAAGGCTGATTTTTATGCACACGAGTGGACAATTTTTAACGTGCTAACTTCTAGGAGTTGACGGCTGTCATTTCAGCAGCAGGCTCTGCCTTCTGCGCTCTCTTCCATCCCACTCACCAGGAGCTTCATATTCCTCAAGGACAATATCACTCACCCGATTTGAAGTCCCTTAGTGACTCTTCGAGACACAACCTACAGCCCAAACTCATGGGCTCTAGTGAGCTGGCCTCTCTTGGCTGCCTGGCTTCCTGTTCCATGACATGGGTCACGCAGAGTCAAGATGCTCTTCCTGCCCATGCCCATGCTGAAGGCTCATCCTGCTCTTGCAGCCACAACCTCCCTCTGCCTGAATCGCCTCTTCTCTACATAAGACGCTGCAGGCTCTCCCAGGTCCAAGACGGTGTCACTGCCCCCTAGGAGTTTTCCATTTCAAAATCTTTTCTTTTTATGTCCTAGCAGTGCTTCTGCTTCATTTTGGTGATGGTCAATTTTGGTTTTCTACATTTTCTAACAGTTACTTATAAGTCACACATACATCTGTATGAATATCGCAAAAGGGGAGAAAGGGTCTTTGTAAACACATTACCCTACGTGGTATATCCTGCAATCTAAAAAGTTGTTCTTTTTCACACTAACAGGTATTCTATAGATGTTTTGAATATGTGTGAACAAAATCAGTGAAGGAGTAATGTATGCATCGATTTCCCTGAGAGTTCACTAAGACATGCATTTTGCTTAGGGCAGGCCTCCAAGACAAATGATTAACCTAAGAAGACCAGGGTAAGGCTGTTTAAGCATGCCTAAATTATTGATCAAGAATCAAATTGGAAATAACCCAGTGACATCTTAACAGAAGCTGAAAGAAAGGGGAAGTTTATTTCTTTATAACAGTTCCCATTCAAGCCAAATTTTACTAGCCAATGTTATTTACATTTATATATTTTCTAGTTGGAGTGCACAAATATTTGGTCCTTCCAGTAGGAAATGCTCCTTAGTTACATTTACACATATACTTTACATTCCCCAGTCATCTGCGAGATCTAGGAACAAATCTAAGTCTTCTACCTTGCATTTAAAGCAAGAGTCCATGTCTAGTGTATATTTGATTAGTAGAACACACAAATTTCAAGCTCAGTGAAGCCAAACCTACATATTATAGTTCCCCTTTGACAGAAATCTCCATTTTCTGCCCCCTAGTTGAATACATAATGAGGCCACAGCCCTGGTCACCCTAACCATTACTCTGTGTTCAGTTTTTTTTTTTTTTTAAATCTCTTATTTATTTATCTATTTGGCACATGGTCTTGCTACTCAGCTCAGACTCACAGTGATCTTCTTGTCTCAGCCTGCCCAGGGCTGGGATTATAGGTGTGCGCCATCATGCCCAGCTTTGGAGGAGGCTCTGCGTGTGGGGCTGGCATGGCACGTGGTGCCAAGGATCGATCCTGGGTCCTTGAGCTTGCCAGTCTAGCTTGCTAGACTGTTGCGCTATCTTCCAGCCAGCTCCATGTTCAGCTTTTAATACCACAGCCATTCTTCTCTGAGACCCTGCTGGCACACTAAGAGCGTGCCTATTTGACAGACAGCCTTGTCTGAGGATTCCTAGTAAGAGCGGTGCACAGATGCCACACCTTTCTGATGCGTTGGTGGACTGAAGATCCTCTGAGCAGCTGACAGAAAGGACACCTGACTCAGAGAAGTAGCTTGGACTGAGGCTCAGGACGGAGACCGGACTCCTTCCTCTAGTGCCTTCCTGTTCTGCTGGGGCCTTCTTCATGTGTATAATCTACTACTCTTTTTTTCAGAGTGATAAGATTTTATTGTTCTTCTTCTCCACACTCTAACCCAATGCATCTCCCCCACCAAAAAAAAAAAAAAAAAAAAAAAAAGAAAGATTGGGGCATAGTGGCGCATACCATCTTGTAATCCCAGTTTCTTGTGGGGTAGGAGGATTGTGAGTTTTTAACTCAAGCAAGGGAACTGAGCGAGATCTTGTGTCTAAGTTAAATTTTTTAAAAGGGGAAGGGGGCTAGAGACATAGTTCATAGTCCCCAAGGTTTAATCCTAGTACCACAAAATAAATAATGAATAACCCTACCCTGGAAATGTACACTCAAAAGCCAAAACTCCCGAGTGTGAGAACGAGATCAATGGTTGTGCATGGCCACCCATGGTGCAAAGACAAAATTATCGAAGCAATTTCACCCACGTTAGTTTGGCTGTTCCAGTGGAGTGGGATGAACAAGACAAGGTCAAGGTAAGGAAGCTGAACCAGATGTAGGCAGCCCTATATGTTATCCTCCAAGTTGGGGAACATGATGCAAATGTTTTTTCTCAGATGTTCTTTCACTTTCAGGGCATATAAACTTTGGTTCTCAGGGTCTACATGTACATCCAACTTAGGGGTCTGCTGCATCTAATTTTATTCTCAAATGCTCCAGAATTCATGTTGCTTGTCTATCATAATTATCAGCAACACCTTGAGTGGATGCTATTATTGGAAGTAATTTCACATTGTGACCCGGTAGGAAGCTAGTATAAGTTATAACTACTTTAGATCTCTGAAAAGAGTCCTATGTATGTGGGAAACTTTCAGTCCACCAGAAATAAATTAATCAAAGAAAAACTCTGATATATATGGTGAGGGAAGGAGAAGTGCCACAAAAAGACATATGCTACTCTTTCATCCAGAATGATCTGCCAAAGTAGAACTCGGGAACACTGCGGTACTAAAAAGTCAAACAGGATTTCAATCACTTTGGAAAAAGAAAATCAGACTTTTATATCAGGAAATAATGAGTAGAATAAATGTGCTAGTCCATATATAGAAGATAAGCTGGGGGCAAGGAGTAGGAATACTAAATATAATTTATCCATCTAAGAATTCTGGTTTTACTCTCCACAGAAACTAAAGTCTATGCTTTCCAGCAGAAACCCAAATCTGCTGACAATGGAGAGCACATGGCTTTCTAGACTCCCGTAGTAAAATCAGGCGACTGAATTTTTCTGCAGTACCATGAAGATCAAAAGAATATCTCTATTCTACCAAGGAGACACCCCTCAAGTCTTCTACCTCCCCGCTGGGGAACCAAGTAAATTCCTTGGTTTCCCATGTCATTACCATAGCTGAAATGATGTAACAATAACAGCAAACAGGGTTTCCCCCTGTGCCAACTCTCTAATCAGTTTCAAAGTATGTTTTGTTGGTTCGCATTGATGCCACTCAAAGGAACTGGTCACTCGTGGTCTCAAAAGTTTTACAACAAATTGTGTGATTAAATTCCTTAAACACGTCTGTCCATTACTAATCCTCTTTTGCCAACATCCCTTTCAGAGAAAAATTGCAGCGCTACATGGTGCCTGATTTATATTTCATTTTGAGAACAGGAAGTAAAAGGATTAAAGTTAAGGATTAAAACACTTACTCTTTAGTCATTTTTTTTTCTTGTCCCACATGGCTTCCTGGTTGCCATGGCTACTGCTCACTGGTCCTTATCCCTGAATGTATGTCTCTTCACATCAATGAAATATTTTAAATGAGGCTTCATGAAAAACAATAGGGGAAGTGGCTTTGAGTTCAACCCATCTTAAAAGCAGCAGCCAGAATTTTCTAAAACTCTTTTTTTTTTTTTTTTTTGTCCTTTTATTGGTATCTTCTAAAAGGAAAGTTGAACTAAGACAGTACAGGGCCAATCTAAATATGAACAATGCAAAATTGGAATTATTCAACAAGGGCACGAAGAGATAATTTTGATACAGTGCGTTATTTCTTAGCTTACAAACCAGTGTTTGTAGGAAGATTAAGGGTCCCTGGGAATTTCTCAAGTGTTGTAACACCACAAAACACTTATAAGGCAAAAATGCGTGTCAGTTCAGTGTCATGATCCCAAATTGGAAATGCCAGGCAGGAAATGAAAAACTGAGGTTTTCATGACTACAAAGTTAACTCTACCCTGTCCATGTAAATATCATTGTTTTGCATCTGAGTTGCTGGTGTTCTTGGTGGCAGCACTTTGTCAGAGTGTGGCCAAAGAGGGGAGGCCCATGGAAGGCACATGCCCTTGAGGCTGAACATCACTACAGCAGTAGGACACGTGGCTTGTGCCAAGTCAAGCATTGAGAACGGAGGGTGACGTTGACACTTAAGCAAACATAACTGCCTTTGAGTTGTTCCTTAAAAACACTCCACTGACATTCACTTCAGAAGAATAGTGCCTACATTTTTACTTTTTTAGTGTTTACATTTCTTAAAAACCAAGAAAAACTGAAGAAATAAATACAAATAGGAAACTCCATTTTAACTTCTGATCTTAAAGTCTTAACAGCACAATAGGCTTCACTATAATTTGTAGAGTGACTTCTAAAACCCTTCCGCCCACCTCCCTGGTGATGCGTCCCGTAGCTGGGTTTTCCTCTGCCTTGTCATCCAGTGGCTTCAGTGCCTTTATGTCACAGGCATCTGCTGAAATGACCTCATCCAGGTCCACGCATATTTATTATGTCTCACTTCCTCCAATCCCATACTACTACTGAAACCACCCTTCCTGTGTAATGCCAACAGAGGATAAACATGGCTGCTCCTTGGAAACTGGTAATTTAAACAAGGATACAGTAACAGGAAGAAAGGGACCACTGCATTATTTTGGTCATATAATGAAACACATTCATACAAGGATCTTCTGGGGATAATCCCATAACTGAAGGGAATGATTACACTGGTGGCAATTCTATGCATTCTAAAAGAGTGGTAGCCTGGCTTATCTTAGGTGGTTGTGGTGGGGATCCATGTCAAAATATTAGATAGCTGATGCTATCAATAGATGGTACAATTTTAGATATTGGGGGGGATGGGTATGAAAGATCAAATCAAACCATTATATAACTGATGCTACCCATGGGTAATCTTTAGTCTCTATCCACGTTCTTAACCTCAGTCTTTTCTTTGGAAACCTTTGTACTCAAGACTATCTTGAAGATGAAAGCTTTTCCACAGTAGGGTAAGGTTAGTCTTTGAACAATGCGATCAGGAACTCACTATTAAGATGGAATTATCCTACTATTAAGAGGTCTCTGTAGTTTGTTCATGACAGAGAGGAATCATCTTCCATTCTGCAGCTTCCTTTCAAAGATGTTTACATACCAAATAGGTGTCTCCCTCATGATGAAAAGGCAGGTACATTATACTCATTATAAAAGATTTGTGTTCCCTAAACTCAGAATTCCCTTCCTGTAACACACCCCACTGAGTGTGCCTGGTCTTCAGGCTTCCTTGGGATTAAAGTGACCTAAGAAATTGACTATATTTTTGCTCCTAGTATTGCTGTTAGTAAGAAATTATCTTTTGTCTCAGACACAAAAGGCTCATGTCTTTTGTAGCTTTCATAAAGTTGCAGCATGCTTATCTGCTAGTTTATGCCAAAGACAAAATTCTCAGACTCTTTACATTTTTTGTTACCTATAGGGCCATCACTAGGATTTGAATAGCACTGGCAAATTTGGTGTGTGCGTGCATGTGTGTGTGCTTGTGTGTGTGCATATGTGCATGCATGCGTGTCTGGTCACACAAACAATTTGAGTTACTAAATTAGGATATCAGCACCACTACAGAGGTCCAATCTCAGGCAACTCAGCTAATGAAAATCCTTGAGAGCCAGCAGAAGTGATTTGTTCACTGGGCCACTCTTACGGGCCTATTTATTTATTTATTTATTTATTTTAAACGAATTTAGGGCAGGGTCTACAGGGCGTACAGGGTCTCACTATGTAGACTGGACTGCCAGGGATTCTCCTGTTTATAGCCTCCCAAGTGCTGGAATTACAGGCCTGCGCCACCATACTCAGTCTCAATTGCCAGCTCAGCCTGGAACCCCAGCGGGCTGGGGCCAGCATGGCAGCAGGCCTGGGGATCAACCCCCTGGTCCCTGCATCTACCTAAGCAGGCACTTTAATCTGCTGAGCTATTTGGCTGGCCCTCAAAAAGTTGAGAAGGATTTTTTTTTTTTTTTTGGACTGGATCAGGCTGCCTTCAGGGAGGGTATGGTGTGGCACATGGAGCTGGTGATCAAACAGTGGTCTCCCATGCCTGACTGGGTTTGTCCATGCAGGCACTTAGATAACTGAGCTAACTGGCAAGCCCCCTATTCAAGCCTGTTTTTAAGGTCCCAAGATGACGCCAGAGAAAAGAACTTCTTGCAGTATTTAGTTGGTTCCATGTACAGGGCAGAAAGGAGAGAGTGCCTTTGATAGGGAGATGCGGAGCTGGTACCTACATAGGTCCAGCTGAGGCTGGGGATGCCCCACCTGGATGAGGCTGCTAGTCCAGCCACCAAGACCAGGACACAGACTACTGTTGAGGAACATACTCCAAAGCTTGGGGCTCTATGCTAAGTGTCTTGAACAGAAACCCACAATAATAATTACAACATGAACACTGCAGAATTACTATGATGATGAAAGAACAACAGGCATGAAAATAGCCAGGGAATTATGCTACATAGGTGTTTGATGGTTTTTATTGTTGTTCTTTCTAGTTCATTTTAAGTGTTACTTTATAAGGGAAGGGAATAAAATTGTGCAATTGTACCCATTATGCTATTACTGATATTCTGAATATCAATTCAACCCTTGCTGTTTCCTTGATGGTCCTGACTCTGTGAGTATTTGAATGTTTTTGCTGTGTTGAAGTCTCTGATCAATTTCAAGCTTAATATTCTAGGGAAAAATGGAAGCACAGTGGGCAGAGAAGGGAGGTGGGAGGCTATTGCGATGCACTTTGTTCCTCTTCTCATCTGTGTCATGATTCTGGATCATCAGTGTACCTGAATCTTCATAACTTGGAAACCGTGGAATCTCTTCTTGATTTTTTTTGAATAAAAAGACTAAAAACATGGAAAGGAGAATAGATCATTTTTTAGTGCTATTTTGAGAACACAGAATGGGATGTGATTTCTGTATTTGTCTGTGTACAACTGAGGAAATGTCAAGGACGTTCTTTGTACTAACATCTCAAGACACGAATTCTATCCAAAGTCTGCAGCATTCACATTCCTATACCCAGTGCTTGTGTGCTAAGGGAACTCACGGCACTATTGAGAGATAAGAGCTTCTTGGTCATTGTGCCCTGGCAGCTTTCTACCTCTCCTCCATTCTTTTTCATAATACAGGAACATCCTTGGAGATAGAGCACGAGAAAAAACTAACCCACGGCAGTGATTTGTGCGTTCTGTCTTCAAAGCTTAGTGGTCAGAGATGGCAGCCCTTTAGTGGCATGACTGCCACAGGCTTTGAAGGCAAATCAGACCTGCTCTATTGTGTTTCGTGGTGCCACCCATTATCCTTTTAGAGTAGGTGTGGAGTTCAAGGCTGCCTGACAAGAGGCTGGCCTTCATAAGAGGGTTCTCTTAAGTGAGAAGACCTAAAATTTTATTTCACTCATTCAAAGTAAAGTAGCCCTCTCATTTAAGAAAGTTGTTTCCAAGAAAGAGGAAAAAAATATTTGTTGAGCACCGCTTACTTTCTGGAGTCTAATTTTTTCTTTTGTTGCTAAGCCTATTCATACATATGATCTCACTTGAATGACAACAACCCTGCGGAGATAGGTCCTTTCAATGTGAAACTTGAAACTTGGAGTAGATAAATAATTTTCCCAGAGTCAGAGATGGTATCATTCAGGCACAGTTCCAAAGCTTTCCTTGTTCCTTAAAAACAAGTCATAACCACTGACAGAAGAATGCAGTTTAATTAAAATAGAGAATGAGAGAGTTTAATCAAATGGCAGGACAATAGGTTGGCCTTTGAATGAGTGACATCAAAACAGGAAGAGGAAAACAACCTAAAAACATAAGTCTATACAAATACTCTACAATAAATTGTAAAAGGTAAAAATCTACTTAGCAAATTAAGTTTCAAAAATGGGAACTACTAAGAATATTTGCAATATATACAAGAATAAACTGAATAATATCTATTATATATAAAAATTACTTCAAGTTAATGTAAATTTTTCGTAGAAAAATCACATATAGTTCTTACAATGGAAGAGTAACTGGCTAATAACTATTGAACAAGTAAATCCACAGGCAATCTCAGAAAAGCTTCTTACACAATAGTTCCTCTGTCCCTTATTCATCTACCTTAAACACACACACACACACACACACACACACACACACAACCTCACTCACCTCTTGCTAGTAAAGTGTAAGCGACATTTGCTGTTGTATAGTCCACACAGAGATTTTAAGTAAATTGTTATAAATGTTTGGTTCAGCAATATGCTGCCTAAGAATTTATTCTAAGTACTATACAGTATGTACTAAAATCTATGCACAAGCATATGTACTACAGAACTGTTCACCAGAATGAAAACCTTGACACA
Source organism: Capromys pilorides (assembly GCA_004027915.1). NCBI lineage: Eukaryota > Metazoa > Chordata > Mammalia > Rodentia > Capromyidae > Capromys > Capromys pilorides. The sequence goes on along the minus strand of PVKN010011383.1, from coordinate 3,883 downwards.
ACCTACATCTCACAAAAGAAGACTGCTTAAACAAAATGCAGCATATCTTTAAAATGCTGCCCTTAAAAATACAGCCACTGATGAATCTGAATAATCACCTTATGCTATTCTAATAAAGAGATTCAAATCAAAGAGACATCATAGAATGTTTCTACATGATAGAAAAAAATATATAGAATAGCATGTACTAATAATGACTCATTGTAATGGACTTATTCTAAGACATACTTTAATTTCTCTGATATCAGGACATGTGCTATATTCAGGGATGTACTGATTTCAATGAATGTATGCTGATATTCTAATTTTTAGCCAAGTATGTATCACTTTCAATTTTATAATGATGGACTGTGAGCTTTATGAAGTTGATAACTCTATTATAGAATAACCTGATTTATATTTGTTCCACAGGACTGAAAGGGAATGTTAGAACAACGATTTCCAAGGGTAGAATGGAGGAGAATAAGGCCCAAGATAAAACAGAAAATGAGGTATCTTCTAGTTAACCAAGAAATCCAAGGTTCTAAATCTACTCAAACACTGATACACATTTACAAAAACACTTGTAACTATGCAGCCAAGTATGCTTTGAGAAAATGCAAACAGATAAGCCCAGAAAATAAAGAAAGAGATATCTATGCTCCAAGCTTCAATAAGGCTAAGATGATAAAGCTGATAAACATAAGTGACCAGAAAACTTAAGTAGCTTGCTTCAAAAAAATCCAGAAAGAATCCCTGGTTGGTAAGCAGTAAAGAATAGAGGAAATCAGAAGGAGCTGGGATGTGGGTTTGAGAACAATCAGAGTTTCATTTCCTACTTAGACACTATTAGGGGAAAACAGTATATGTAATGACCCTAGAATTCAACAAGATTCTTATCAGTGTTTTGTGGAGCATTTTAAAAGACTGAGAAGCCCGGGATTACTGAAGGCACAGCTGGGTGTATTCATAGCTGGTTAGGCTACTGTATCTAAAGAGTGCTGATCAATGGAAACATACCAACCTAACTGCCTTGTCTCTTTTGACCCTAAATCCCAGTTCATTATCCACATTACCACCATAATTGTGTTCCAAAATCACAGATCTGACCAAAGTCTATGTTTAATATCCTAGGAGGGCACAGAAGGTCCATTAGCATCAGTTCCCTAACCAACATTTTCAACCTCAGTGCCTGCCTCATAGTCAGTAAGTGACCCTGGAGGTCTCCTGTGCCCCTTGTGGAAACTGTCCTATGGCATGGATAAAATGGACAGCCGAGAGAGCAATGAGATGCACACGCTTCAAAAGATTCAAGATCTGAGTGATAAGAACAAACTGTTGAGAGCCAGGAAGGGAACGCAGCACTTCTGTACACACCATTTATTTGTCAGCAAGGTTGCTCTGGAAAAGATCTGTCATTCTTAGAAGACTGAATTCCACCATGCTGCAGATGCTTCAGGGAAGTTATAGTTGTTTTTTTTTTTAATTATAGTATAAAGGGCACTTGGACATATCACACTTGCTAAACAGTAAGAGAAACAATAGGGATTATTCTCAATGTCTGAAAATACAGGACTACATGAAGAGGTTTCATGAACACTGTTTGGGACTTTTTAAATATGAGTCTCATAGTAGGCTGCAGGGCGGGCAAAGAGACACTCAGGACCCTCAGAATGCAAGTGCGCTAGAGCACTACTGCAGCCATGCCGACCCCTGGCCAGCAAAATAGCCACCTTAAAAAGCCTCTGAGGCAAAAAATGTCCTTCTGTTCTAGTTAAAAGCAGTGGGCTCAGTGAGGCAGTTGCTGTGGTCTTTTAATAGTTAACCCAAATTTAGTCTCTTCTCAACAAATGAAACTGAGCATTTTGCAGGTCATGTGATGCTTTATGCTACAGTTTGAAAGGAGGGCTCTGGATGGCAAGTGGGAAAGTCATCTTTTGCCAAAGCATTTTGGGGCATGCCAAGACTGCAAACAGTGTGTCAAGACTTAAAGGATGGCTTTGCATTAGGCAGTATTAACTAGTTCTGGCACATAATCTGTGGGTCTTTTGGCTGGCAGGAAAGCAGCGGGCCACCTTCTGTCACCTCACTTGGCTTCCTTCCCAACCCTAAACTTTCTCACTTCTCAGGAAGAAACTAAGGAGAACAGAAGTACTCATAAAAACTCATCCTGAGTCCCAAGGCCAAAAGGATAAATAAGAGAATGTATACATAATGGCTCCAAGATGGGAAAGCATTAAGTGCAGGAAAAACGAAGATTGTTTATCTATTGGCAGTACCACTATGATCATTATGAAGGTATCTGAGTCACAAGGATTGAATTCCATAGGACGAACAATTTAACTGGTGTTTGCAGAAGACTCAAAGACTTATTAGTCAAGTTCTCCAGCTTCTCAAGTAGGAGTACAACCAAATCATCTGTGGTGGGGGAAAAAGGACTCCTTGCCACTTAGAAAAAGCTTGCTTTTCTCTAACTTTACTTCATGTCTCACTAATTAAGGACAGTTTTTCAACATAAATGGAGGACAGCAAATCATTTCTGTGAACATTGTAATAATAACACCATCACCACCACCCCTGAAACCAATGACACATTCTTTAATGCCCCAATGTCATCTGTACAATGGCCTGCAGCAAACACTGTGAAAGTATTTTCTCCTGAATAACTCTTAACAATTCTAGAAGATTGTGGGTATTCTTTTGATTTTACAAGTGGTGGCTTGAAGTTCAGAGGTATTGGGTAGGTTAACAATGGTCATATTAAAACTGGAGAAGTACGGACTTGGATATCTAAGCTCCTGACTCAGGAGTCCATAGAAAACATAAAACAATACCAACAACAAACAGTAGATGAAAATAAAATAGCAATTAATTAGAGCAAATAAATATTGCAACTTTTCCATTAGTTTAAAAATAGAAAACTCATTAAATGATCAAGGTTCAAATGTCCACAATGTTTAAAACTCTTCTGCATAAAATCTACACTTACTTCTCCAACTCATACAACAATAGGTGAGATCAGAGAGTAGGCCAAGCATTCACAAAAAAAGCTCATGGTCAAGGTAAACTGCAAAAATAGTGCAGAGTTTGCAAAAGGGACTCCTTCATAGCAGGATAGATTTGGAGAAGAAATTCAGTGGAGCATCCATGATACTTGAGAAGTTTTAATTAGCAATCATCTGGGGAAAGTAATAAATTCTTTAAGACGGAGTCACAGTACAGCTTCACTTCAGGACCCACAGTGTTATCCTATCATTGAGTGGGTGCAAATCTGTCGAAAGAGACAGTCACAGAAAGAGTGTGGGCTACACAGAGATTTCCCCTGAGAAACCTGACCTCAAGCTGGAAGGGACCTTCTGTGGTGAGAAGCCAAGTTGGATGCATGCGGCTTTCAAAGGCAGCTTGATTTGAAAGCCCTAGCATTAGTCTATCGGTCTGCATAAAACCTCACCAGCTGACTATACCCTGCAAAGAGATCTGTGGCCTGATTGCTTTCCATATGGGTAAATCAAACCTTGGGTTTGACTACTGCCACAGCTTGAGGTGTACAGGCAGAGGGGTCCTGATGCAGAAGAATATTTCAGAAGCCTACAGACTAAATCTAAGTAGGCAGAGAAAACCATGGCTTGCTGAATTCCAAGACTGCAAATCTTGAAAATCAATTACGCTTTCAGAAATACAAATAATTTTTGAACACATTTTCTTTTTTAAATTTATTTTTCTTTACTTTTCTTGGAAGTTTGAGCTACATTCTCCTTTTTTTGTGTTTTCATTTTCCTGTTTTTCTTATCTTCTCCATTTTTCTTTTCTTGTTGTCTTCTATTACTTTTATCTAATTTAATGTAAATTCTTAAAAAAGATCATGTACTTCCTTTTTCTCTTTTCCTTTTCATCTTTCATTGCT
>PVKN010011382.1:0-21675 GCA_004027915.1 Capromys pilorides | reverse complement strand
GTCTCCATATACTGTTTCTGAAGATCAGTTAGTTTTAGATTTGTGGATTTTTTTCCAGGCTATTTCATTCTATATATCTGTTTTTATGTTAGCATCATTCTCTTTTGGTTACTACTCTGTAATTCACCATATATTGCAGTGTATGCTAAAATGTAGTATTATAATGCTTCATTTTGTTGTTGTTATTCAAAATTGAATTAGCTATTTTGTTTTTTTGTAGTTCTCTGTAAATTTTAGAATATTTTTTTCTAGTTTTGTCAAGCATATAATTGGTATTGATATGAATTGTGTTGAATCTATATGTCACTGAGTTGTACAGATATTTTAATAATATTGATGGCTTCAGATCATGAGTTGTGATGTCTTTCTACCTTTTTATGTGTCTCCAACTTACTTTCTTAATGTCTTAAATTTTTCATTGTAGACATCTTTCAACTTCTCCTTTAAATTTACCTCTGGTATTTTTAGAGCCATTCTGATTTTTTTTTTAATGTATTTAGGACAGGGTCTACAGGGTCTCACTACACAGATCACTATGAGTGATCCTCCTGTTTTCAGCCTCCCTGGGATTATAGGCCACTCCATCACACCCAGCCTCAATCACCATTTCAGTGTGTCCTGGGGGGCAATGCTGGCCCAGCAGGCGGAGGATCAAACCCCAGCCACTGTGCCTCTCTGCCTAAGCAGGCACTTTAGTCTGTTGAGCTATCTGTCTGACCCTAGATTTATTCTGAATAGCATTACTTTCTGAATTTCTTTTTCAGATTATTCACAATAACAGGGTAACATTTGATTTTTACATTTTGATTTTTATTCTAAAACTTTTCAAACTTATCATTTGTTAGCTGTAATAATTTTTAGAGTTTTCTACACATAAGAAAATCTTTAGAATTTTCTATATTTTCAAGATTATTTTATCTGAAAACACTGACACTATGACTTCCCTCTTTTCTATTCAGATGTCTTTACTTTCTCCTTTGGGCTGCTTGTTTTAAATAGATCTTTCAGGGCTATGTTCAGTAAAATGACATTATTCTGTCCTTGTCTTGTTCCATATTGTTCCTCACTTACTCTTCTCTTATTGCTGGAACGAATACCCAGCACTCAAAATTCATGACAGAAAGGTTTATTTTAGCTCACAGTTAATGGAGATTTCAGTCCATATTCAGCTGGCTCCAAAGCAGAATGGCACAGGACAGAGAGCAACCTTTCACAGCAACAGCAAAGATCAGAGAGCAAACCGCGGGAGTGGCAGCAGCTCAGGCAGCTAGCTAGCCTCTCTCCCCTCCTTACATTGTAATGCAGAGTATCTGCCCCAGGGGCACTCACACCCTTAATCCTGGCATTGGATCAAGAATCAATGACAAACTCCAGAAGCTGCCCCATGACTTCCTGAGGCTTTAGGGGAACAACTAGACACATATTATAACACAGCTCTTAGAATAAAGTTTCCTGCATTATCTCTTCTGCATGATATTAGTTACTGCCTTTCTATCTATGACTTTTACTATGGAGGAGTATTTCCATTTCATAAAAAAATTTTCAGTGTTTTTATGATGAAGGCAATGTTAAGTTTAATCAATTGCCTTTTCTGCGTGTCTGGATATAATTATGTGGTTGTTTTATTTTCTTATATTGCTGTGGTTTACCATGTTTATTGATTTGTATATGTTGACCCATCTTTGCATCCTGGGAATGAATTTCATTGGACTATGATGAATAATCATTTCAATGTGCTGCTGGACTTGGCTTATTAGCATTTTGCTTGGGATTTTTGTAGCAATATTCATCAAGGATATTTCTCAGACTTTTCTGGTAGGTGTGTCCTTTTCTGGTTTTGGTATCATCCTAATGAAAGCCTTGAAGAATGAAGCAGAACTTCCTCTGATTCAATTTTTTAAACAATTCAAGAAGAATTAACATTGTTTTTGTCTTTGAATATGCAACAGAATTTAGCAGTGATGCAAACTGATCCTGGCTTTCTCTCTCATAAGCGATTTTATAGTGTTGACTCAGTCTCACCACTCATTAGTGGTGGGTTCTTTGGTTCTTTTTCCTCACTGATTTTACGTTTAAGGTTAGTTACATAAGGTTTGTTACTTCCATTTTGTTACTTTTTTCTAGTTCTATGGAGCTTGCTTGCTTGTCTTTCTTTCTTTCTTTCTTTCTTTCTTTCTTTCTTTCTTTCTTTCTGTTTCTTTCATTTTCCCTTCATTGTAGTCTCCTCTTATGCCTTTGTTCCTTGCTAAGTATTTTTGATATTTGCCTTCTGAACTTATGCTTCATTCTCACTGTGAGGCTTACCCAAAAACCTTTTAATTTTAATAAGCTGTTATAAAGTGATAATCACTTAACTTTGATTATAAAAATAGAAAAAGAAGCACAAAAGGAAAGAAACTAATATAAAGCTGTACACCTGTGCTCTTTTCTCCACACATTTTACATTTTTTCTGTCCACTCTACATTTTTCCACATTGCCTATTTCTTAACAGTGGTTTAGTTAATGTCACTTTAACTGTTATTTTTTTAACATTTTTTAAATTTTAGTTATTTATTTGGTATAGGGTGTTGCTACACAACTCAGATTCATAGAGATCCTCTTGTCTCACCCTCTCCAGCATTGGGATAACAGGTACCCATACCCAGTATTGGTGACCAGCATGGCATGCCAAGGGTTGCAGGTAAGCAAGGCATGTAGTACCCTGAATCACACCAGGTCCTTGTGTAGACTGCTGAGCTATCTCCCCAGCCCTTAATCGTTATTTTTAATCCTTATGTTAAAGTTACAGATTTCTTATAACATATGTGTAGGATAAGAGCATTCTGAATTTATCTTTATAGTTACTCCTACCAGAGCTTTAAGACTTTCTGATGTTTCTAACTAGTCTTCCTTTATTTTAGTTTGAAAATATTGCCCTTAGTATTCAGGATAGTACAGCCCTTGTGGTGATAAATTCCATGAGCTTTGGTTTGCTCAGGAATAGTTTTATCTGCTTTTCATTTCTAGATGTTATCATTGCTGGGTATAATATTCTTCCCTCCACCACAGAAATTCTCATTCCATTCGTTTTGGCTGAGATTTTTTTTCAGGTGAATTGAATAAGATTTTTTTTTTATTGGTTTGCTGCTGCCTTTAGACTCCCTTTTTTACTTGTAACTTTTCTTTTCTTTCTTTCTTTTTTTTTTTTTCCTGTACTGGGGATCAAACTCATGACCCTGCACTTGCCAGTCAAGAGCTTGTATCGCTGAGCTATGTCTCCAGCCTTTTACTATTAACTTGAGAGTTTAGTTACTATATGTGTTAGTTGAGTGGAATTTGATTGATTGCCTTAGACTTTTCAAATCTGTGTATTTGCATCCTTTGGGAAGTTTATTATTGCTCTATCTTTGAATAAACTTTTTATTCATCTGAATTCTTAAGTCTCTTGAACACACACCCAAAAATCAAATATTTGTTCCTTAAAAGTCATTTCAAATTTCCTGTCAAGTTCCTTCATTTCTTCTGAGACCTTTTTCAAAGTCTATGTTTGATCTCACTTGTTGTTTAATCTGCCTTGCTACTGGTGCCTTTGATCACATTTCAAATTTCATTTGGTTAGTTTTAATCTCAAGGACTTGTGTTTGATTTTTAAACTCACTTTAATCGTCCTAAGACTCCCTGTAGAGTACTAATTACTGTATTTTCATGAAGTTCATTGAATTCCCTTAAAGCAGCCATTGCGAATTTTCTGTTCAAGATTTTGCACGTGTTGGGTGTCAGATGGTACTTTCTGGCACCATATTTTGTTCATCCTGTGAAACTATGTTTCCCTGAAATTCTTAATGCTTGTTGGTCTATAACACCACTTTTGAATTGAAGGATGGGATATTTGTTCCATTCCATAATCTCACTTTGTCCCTATTCTTCCATAAATTCTATGTAGCCTGCTTATCGTTTCTGAGTTTCTAGTCCTTTTCACCCCACCAGCACCAGATTGCTTCTTTAATCCAATACAGCAAGTCCCTTGCTGTATTGTGTTGTCCCTATTTCAGCACTAGAGAGCATCTCAAGTCCACCTTTGCCCAAAACCACAGTTGTGCAGAATGTGATGGTCTGGAGTGGGGCGTTAAAAAAGTATTACGAGGTTCAATCTTCATTGTCAACTGCTTGGCTTTAATTAGTGTAGCAAACGTCTGGGCAGAGTGCACTATGAAGACACCACTTTGAGGACTCTATTGGGTCCCTTCCTCTCTGGCCTTGTCTTTTCAATCTGCTTCTTGGTTACCATGAGGTGACAAGCTTTTCTCTGCCATACCCTTTGCCTTATTATTTCTACCTTTGAGCCAGCTGAATATGGGTGAAACTTCTAAACCTATGAACCTTTTCTATTTAGACTGTGTCAAATATTGTGTTCCAGCAAAGAAAAGGTGACTAATAACTGTAGTCTTTCCACTAAAGCCTCTGCCTGCTTCCAGGGAGTACCCAGACACCTCATCCATAGTAACTGGTGAAGCACTGAGGATTCTGCCTGGCTCTGAGCTTCACTAGAAAAGGGCAGTGAGCTCTGTAGTATGTGCTATCAACTTGCTTTTATCCCAGCTGGGCAACTGTTCATCTATACTGTGCTGCCTGAAGTTAGGGAAGATATAGGGTCTGCCATCGCATGGCCACCAGAGATGCAATACTGGGTCAAACTTGGAGCCTGCACCCACCAATACCTGTGCAACTCATGCTTGCTACTAAGATGTACTTATGGCTCCAAACTACTGCAACTCTCTACACATGCGCTGATGAGGGATGCTTATGTCCCAGGGTCATGCTCTCCACCCATGCCACGCTGGGTCAGGGCTATCGGCTCCACACACATCACTGGCCAGTGGACAGAGCCTGTTGGAACCCACCCAATGTTGTGTTTTGCTGGCGTGGTTTTAAGATTACAGTTGTCAATTGAGAGGCAGAAATAAGCATGAATAAAACAGGATGAATATAATCACAGAAATTAGCATAAATCAGGATCTAAGATGATGCTTATGATACATCTACCTAAAACAAAAATATACAGAAAGGCAAAATTAGAAAGGGGAATACATGTACCCATATTTTACAGCCACAATCCAAAGCTAGATGACATCGCAGTGTTAATATCTGATAAAGTGTATGGTCAGGCAATGCATTTTAATTAGGATAAATAGGAAGCACAACATAACAGGAGAGCAGTTATCATGCAGCTAAATCATCATAGATTTATATGTGCTTAGTCAAAAATCTTCAAAATATAGAAATCCCAAATTAACAACAGTACACGATAATGGAAACCCAGGGAAGAATTTAACAATACTATCAGAAACTGATCTTAAGTCTACAAATCACTAGTTAGGAAGGAGATTTTTTTTTTTTTTTTAAACAGGATTTTGCTATGTAGCTCAGGCTGTACTTGAACTTACTTTATAGCCCAGATTGGTCTCAAACTCACAGCAGTCCTCCTACATCAACCTTCTTAGTGCTGGAATTATACACATGTGCCACCACACACACATCCGGGAAGGAGGATTTTTGACTAGTTCTGGTCCCAAATCTCACACCATAGTGCAGCTTAATCTAATGTAGAACCTTACATTCGAGGCCAATGGGCTGGCAAGACGGCTCAGCGGTCAAAGTGCCTGCTTAGGAAAGCTTAGGCAACCTCAGGGACTGCAGTTAGATCTCTAGCACCACATGCTGTGCCAGCCCCACCCCCAGGATAGGCTGAGCAGGCAATAATAATAATAATAATAATAATAATAATAATAATAATAAAGAACCTTAAATCCAAGAAATTTAGAATATAGAGTTCTTCCAACAATACTTAGAACTTCTCATTCATGGCTCTTTATCTTTAAATGACTGTCACTTGGGCTATTTAGTCTTTTCAACATATGTTTTCCCCCTATTTTTGCTCCCATGCATGCGTTATGACTTATGTCTTCCATGTGTCTACTGTAGAGACATTGAGCCAGTCTGAGGATGTCTGCTGTGGCTGTGATTACAGACTGATATGTCTCCTGGGGCGTCCCAGCTTGACCAGTGTCTTCCTCTGCTGCCTTTGAAGAGTCATCGGTAGAAGATTTAGTCACCCTGATGTGCACAGCACATAAGCTTGTGGCCTGGGGTTCAAAGACATTTGCTCCAGCTTTCTGAAAAAAAAGTTTCCGTCTAGGGCCCTGCCTGGTTTTGCACAAGTTTCACTGTTATCTAAGGTCTTTGGAAGTCTTCCTAAGAGACAGTGCAAGGGATCTTGCAGAAGAAACCAGGATATGATGGGCCTCTAATGTCATCACCACTTCTGAGGCCCTTGACCTTTTATGGTTTTTCCCAAAGACAGCATAAATGAGTTATCACAAAGGATCGGGACAGATGTATCCTTTGACCCAAACCCATCAAGCTAGGTTACCATTACTGGGCTGGGATGTTTCCTATTTTCACTTTCCCATGACATAGGAAAATTATTATTGGGGGTGGGGGGGGCGTTGCTGGGTCAGGCTGCCTTAAGGGTGGAATTAGGGATCGAGCTGCTGACCTCTGTACCTGACTGGGATTGCTGTCACAAGCGCTTAAACCACTAAGCTATCCCAAGAGCCCCCCTACATAGAAAAATTAATATGCTGCCCATCTCCAATGACAGTCTTACTGTGATCTTCCTGGAGATTATTCATTAAGGCGTCATAAGAGGTTTCTGAGGGACCATAACCATCACCAAGCTTCCCATTTACCAAGTTTTGCCCTAACCTAGTTTCCTCTATAATTACACAGTATCTCATGATACAGGCAAGCAAAACATTATTAACTGTATTTGAAGAACTTAAGAGAATTGAAAAGGACACCAGGAATTCTACAGAGCTGTGTGAAGAAAACTTTCAAACCCACATTTTCCACATCAAATGTTATTCCTGCCCCACTCCCCTTGACCTCTGTCACAAGAGTCCAGCTGAATGAATAGGTAAAGGCAGACTGACACCATTCCTGAGGAACACATGCCGCTCTGCTGGGTGGTCTTGGCAACCCACTGGCTTTTTCTCTACATTTCCATATGGAAATATAATATATATATATATATATATATATATATGTATAATATAATATAATATAACATATATGGGACCAGCTATTTCTCTATGGGGAAATATATATATTTCCCCAAACCTTCTGTTTCCAAAAGGTGTCTGTTGCAGGTACTTCTGCTCATGTCCTGATGTTCCAGTTGGTGTGTGTCTCACAGGACTTTCAGAACAAAGTGGGGTCCATGGACGTGTGTGCACTGTGACATGTATGCATAAACGCAGACACACACACAGGCATATGTAGCTGTCAGTACAATTATGATACCTGACAGTTTTATTAAAAGCTTTTAACTGCTGAGCTAAAGTTTACGTGATTGAAACATTGAACAGCTGAAAAATAGAACAGAAAATTTGCTGGAATGGTAACCATCTCCACCCACTCACACAGGGCCGTGATATGCAGAGCAAGAAGATAACAGGATGAGGGTGCACTCTGAAGACTGGAGCTCCCCCATCCCACCCACACTCCCCAGCACCACATTGCATGGCACATAACATAATGACTTCTCAGGAGCCAGGGTGCCTCTGACTAAAGATGTTTTAATACGGATAGAGTCAGAGGCCCAGGAAGACACCTTCCTTATCTAATATAGAACGTGTTATTTGATCATGCAGTTTCATAATGCTGAATGTATCTCAAGAGATGCTCAGCCACAGGAAGAATTGCTCAGTGAAGAGAATGAGATGTGGAGGCCCACAAGCCCAGCGATGGCAGAGCACTGGGGAAAGCCAGAACCAGCAGCACTCACTGTCTTCTCCACCACAGACTCTGCATCCTGTTCTGGAGTGCCATGGCTCTGGGCTCCAGTGGGCAACTCCTGCCTCCCCAGAGCTGGCTGCCTTTCGTGGTCCATGTATTTATGAGTCAAATGGGAACTCTGCAAATTCAACTTCTCTCTGGGCCACCCACAGTAAGACCCTTGCCACCGTACATCTTCTTGCCACGACCCCATTCTCCTTCCAGCTCCTCCAATGCAGGAACTCTCTTTAGCTTACAAACTATATCTTTTCTCTATCCAGCCATGGCTCAGCTGACTGGGGACATTCATGGCTTATTCTGAGCTCTGGCATTGGGTACAGAGGTTAGTAAATGTCAAATGAGTCCTGCTGGTGGCCAGTAAGGCCTGGATCCCACTGGGCAGCAGCTACCCTTTGTTAACCCTTCTGCTTCATGACATTGAGCAAGTCAATAAAATTCTTCGTGTCTCACTTTCTTTTCTGTAAAGTGGACATGGTGATAGCATTTTTTGAGCAGATAATAACAGACAATAGTAATAGCACATCTTATTAATCTAAGTTTTACAGTATCAATGGAATAGATTGTAAGTACAGTAGTATGAATACTTAAATTGCCCATACCTCAAAGCCTTATTTATAGAATGATAATAATACCAGCACCTAAAGAATAGAATTACGTAGATTAAATGAGCTAGTATCTTTCAATTGCTTATGTGGATAATAGCAAACATGTAGGAAATATTAGCCATTACCATGGCTACTTCTGTAGAATCTTTCACAGAGTCTGAGTTTGAGGAACAGATTCCCACCTGTGAGTTGGGTCTTCAACCACAGTGACAGCCTCTGAGCTGCTGAGGAAATATTCGAGCAAAGTTGTGAGAGTGACTAATGTTCCCTCCACCCCCTTCTCTGCTCACATTTCCCAGGGGCTTTGGATGCAGGTAGAAGCAGAGACCTGTGTCACCGGGATGAGGAACAGGAAGAGATGACTTTATTCCAGGAAAAGTCATCTCTGGCTTTTTCCAGCTCAAGCCGAGCTGTGAGCAAACTCTTCCTGGCTGAAGAGAGAGAGAACATTCATAAACCAGCGACACAGGCTGATGAGGTGGGCAGCTTCCTGTCTTGTTGGTGAAAGTCTCTGAAAACAAGCAGTTGGAAATTCAAAATTTTTCCACTCATTTCCAGTCTCCAGTGCACACTGACAGATGAGTCATGGAGTTGGTTTGGGGGTAGGAGACCTGGGGGACTCTTCCCTGCTCCCTCAGTAACTCATGGAGACCACAGACTTGCGTCCTAACTGCCTCTTAGAACCAACACATCCTCAAAGCCTAGGTGTTCCCTACAGCTCCATGACTAAACTCTTCTGTGGATGGATGAGTGCCTACTGTGACACAAATGATCCCAAGATAGCTTCTTCTTCTGTGGCTGAGCCTAGAGAGCTTACTGCTTAGTGACCTCAGCTTAGCCTCTACCTTTCTATGGTCCAGATTTCACCTCCATCTTGGGAGTTTCCTCCGGGGGCTTCAGGGAATAACTGATTGCTCTTGGTTTTGCTCATCCTTCTCTCCCCACTTTTCTTCAGCTCCTTCACCACCAGATCCTCTTTGTCCAAGTGTCCAAGTGTCCCTGATATCTCTGGAGTTTCGGAGTTTCATTTTCAGTCTTTCTCACTTTTTAATTTGGACTTATAATTTATAATTTTGTCCTGTGGGTTTCTTACTGCGAAGGTCACACTGAACACCTGAAATACTACACACAAATTCAGGACCTTACCACACTCCAGAGGACTCTTGTGTGAAAAATCCAGCCCCTGGACCTCCTACACTCAATACAGACAGACTCACTGCTAGGAGTCAAAGCCAGTCCACCATCTTGTCCCCAAGCATAGACACAAACAAGGTCATTATGTCACTAGCAAGCACTGCCCAGCCTCTCTCAGCAAATTTAACTGACCTCTAGCTACATCTCTATGGGCTACAGCTACATCCCTGCTCTAACCTGCCCTTTGCACAAAGATATTCTTGGAAATTCAACAGTAGAGCAGATCCCACTTTCTTCTCAATTTTATTGAGGTATATTGTATTACTTTGATTGAGGGAGATTTCACATTACATACAACTCACCTCTAGGAAGTGTTCAACTCAGGGGTTTTAGTATATTCAGAGTTCTGCAGACAATGCAACAATCAATTTTAGAATAATTTCATTATAAAAGAAATTGCATTTATAGAAAGAAGCCATTCACATCTTATCTGTCACCACCAATTTGCCAGTTTCTCTAGCACTAAGCAACCACTTATGTATTTTCTGTTCGGGTTTTCCCATTCTGAACTTTTTCTTGTAAGGCAATCTTATAAGTAAAATTCATTCTTTTTCCATGTACATGAGTATATTTCTTAAGCTAATATGGATATTTTTAGGTTCATTCTTGTTGAAGCATTCATCAGTACATCATTCCTTTTATGGAAAACTAATATTCAATCATATGGATATGACACATTTTTTAACCTATCTGTCAGTTCATGGACCTGTGGGCTGATAGTACTCGACCTAATTTGACCTCTGCTTTTTTGAACATGTTTCAAATTCATACCCAAAGCCCAAACTCCTATAATCGGTCCTTGCTAAGACCCTCTTAGGAACACACCCTGCCATTCTGTATGCTAGTTATTCTCTTTCGTTGCAACAAGGAATAATCTCACCTCCACAGTGGACTTTGGCTGGATGTTGACAGGCATATACTAGGTTACAGATCCACACTCCAGAGTTTAGACCTAGCCTGAGTTATGGCATTTGTATTCTTAGCCTTAACAACCTATAAAATGTTGTTAGCACCTGTCTTAGTTACTTTTCTCTCCTAGCCAAGACAAGTACCTGACACTCAAAGTAAAAGAGAAAAGGGAGCATTTAGCTCACAGTTTGTAAAGACTTCAGTCTATAAACAGTTGCTTCCAAGGCGGGACGGCTTGGCAGAGGGGCATCATGGAGAAGAAACACATCATGGCAAGAAGAAGACAGAGAAAGCAACTAACTAACCTTAACACTGTCCCTTTTTATACTCTATGTAGGTACCTGGAATTAGGGCGATGCCAAACCAATGAGTTGGCTGACCACAGACCCTTAATCCTAGCGTCACACACTCTAGATTTAGCCACCTTTAAAAGGACCCTGCATGAGGCTTTGGAAGGACATTGTATACAAACCATCACAGCTCTTAAATGAACATATGCAAGCTTCCCACATCTTGCTGGTCACTAGGATACCATAAAGCCTGAGGAGTACTTCAAACACAAATTTTATTTCCTGTGACTGCTATCAAGGTATCAATATCTAACACTGCACAATTCAGAAATCAGGAGGTCATCCCACACAGCTCAACACTGAACTCCCAAGTCCACACTTTCCTCTTTGTTTCTACCGAAGTGACCCCACTCCCATACCCAACCAAAACCACTAAGAAGTTCAGCACTCCCCTCTGCCCTGCTCTCTGCTCCAGCCTGCTCTCCGCTCCTCACCCCCTTTCCTCTGGTGCACACTGCTTTTTTTTTTTTTTGGAAAGGGTCTCACTACTAGATTGGACTCATAGTGATCTGCCTGTTTACAGCCTCCCAAGAGCTGGGATTACAGGCATGTGCCACCACGCCCAGTCTCAATTGCCATCTCAGTGCCCTTCAGGGGTGCGACCAGCATGACAGGCCCAGTGATCGAACCCCTGATCTCTGAGCCTGCTTGCAGGTGCTTTAATCTGCTGAGCTATTTGGCCGGCCCCCATATTGCTATTTTTAAAGCACCAAGTTTATCATGTAGTTTTCCTTCCCAGAATTCTTTTGTGTTTCTCATGATTTTCAGAGTAGGACAAGCATTCCTGGTTCAGGCATCTAAGACCTCCTCATTTCCTGTCTCCTGGGCATAGCTCCAACGACACCTACTATTTCTGAGCTCTTGAAATAGCCACTAGAAGAGCCTGGAATATTCACCAGTTGTCGCCTTCTCCTGTTACCGTGCCATCCCATCCTGGCAAGGTCCTCTTTCAACACCTCCTGCTCCAGGAAGTGCCCCTCCCCCCTTACCTCTGTGCATCTCCAATGCTCTTTCAGCCCATCTGTTAGCACTCCCCACCTGTAGGTCTCTTCAGTGTGGCATCCCACCCCAAGTGGGCTAGAATCATGTTACAAAAATGATTATAGCCTAACTCCTCTCACAATGTCTTACCCCGTGTAGCCAATGACTAGTTGGCAAATGAAGAACAGCATCATGGCCTATGACTCCAGCCCTAGGCAGTGTCTGTCTTGCAGCCACACATGAGCACCAGCACACAGCCACTTAATGAGGCCTGCTCGACCCTGACAACTGCGAACAGGATAAGACAATGATGATGGCGGTGATGACAAAGGACTGTGGCTTCGCCTCACCACATTTGCAACACTTTGCTGCACAGAAATAGAAAACTGGAGCAACTCTCACACTTTGCATGAGTGGAAGCCAAGCTTGGCTCTCTTGGCACTGGAAGAGGCCAAACCTTTGCGTGTCCCCTCTCTGCTCAGGCAGCAGAGGTCTGTTCTGGTAGGGTCCCTACCGTTGCTCACACACAGCTGGATCCCTCGGGCCATTTTGGCCACACTAAGCCATAACTTTTTCAGGTCAAAGGGTGGGTTACAAAAGCAAAATACTAAAGTAAGTGGGCACACAAGAATAAGAAAATTAACACATTTGTAATCCTAGCACTTTGGGAGGCTGAGGCAAGAGGACTGCAAGGTCTAGCCCAGCCAAGGCAACTTAGCAACTTAGTGAGACCCTATCTCAAAATAAAGCATGAGAAGGGGTGGGGAGGCAGCTCAGTGTGAAAGTTTCTTGGGTTCAACCTCCAGGTCCCAAAGGAGAAAGAAAAAGGGGACTAGAAAGAAAAGGAGAGAGGAAAGGAAGGGGAAGAAAGAAGGAATATACTCCATAGGGCCATATATCCATGCTCCATGGGCAGCCTGGGGGCCACTGCATGTACAAAATAATCCATAGTCTCCTTGGCCAGCAGCACAATACCTTTAAGCCCAGCAGTAACTGTTCTGTGTAGGTCACCAAGAGGAGATGCTTCCATACAGACATTTTCTAATTCATTAGATAACGATTCTTCAACTTATCTCCTTTGCACTTTGAGTAGAGCCTCATGCAGACTGGGGCTCTTGCCAACTCAGGCTGCCATGTGGAGGTTCTTCCACATGGCTCTGTTGCCACCCTGACAGGAGGTCATGGAACCGGACAGCAATATCTGGACATAGACTCATGTCGTACTATGCTTTATGCTGCTGCAACAGAATGCCCAACAATGGCTACCCAGTGAAGGACACAAATTTGTGTCTCACAATTCTGGAGTCTGGGAAGTCCAAGATAAAGTGTAGACATCTGACGGCAGTGAGGGCCTTCTTCCTATGCTTTGGTAGGCAGGAGCACATTGAACACCTTTATGCAGCTCTTTCATAATGGCATTGATCATGTATGCAGGTGGGGGCCTCATAACCTGAACATCTCCCATCAGACCCCAGCTCCCAATGCTGCTGCTGCATTACATACTGAATTTCCAAGCTGAGAACTTGGGAACATGCTCAGATCATAACAAGTAGATAAGCAGCAATTACCTACTCCCTCCTCAAGCAAGGAAAGATTTCAGGGATCTGCAGAGGTGTTCTGTTCATGAGAGAACCCCAGGATGGGTCAGAGCTGTCCTCCCAGATACAGCAGAAAACCGACATCCTGGGTTACACAGGCCATAGGAGAATGCTAATCATTAGTCTAAGGATCACCAAGTCTAAAGTGCTGGGGAATCTAAGCAGGAGTGGGGTAACCTGGAACTGTAGTTAGGACCACCTGCACCTTTGTCATTCGTCCTCCTCCCTCATCCCATACACATGGTCCAGAAAGAAGAGTGGACCTCAAAATCACTCATAGAATCCATTTACAAATGCCTAGCTTCCAGCCACTGGGCTAGGATAAGATCAAGGCATCTGGTTTCTTGTTTAAGAAGCGGCAGAGACAAAGTTGTAGTGGGTGAGTGTGAAACCTCCGCGAAGTCCTGATTTAATGTCTCCTGGAGTAAAACACAGGAGCCCGTGAGATAAACCTTCAGGCAAGAGCTTCCAAATCAGTGACCTGTCCTTTGGTGTTTTGGAGCTCAGGACCACGTTTCACAGCTGCATTATATCCAATACAGCGGTCACAAGCCACGTGGAACCGCTCTTGGGCTTTGCGTCATGGCTAGATCGAGTGAGGGTGTGCCACAGCGTGACATAGACATAGGGCTGTGAAGACCTGGCAGGAGCACCCCCACAGAAAAATAAAGGCAAAAGATTTAAACAACAATTTTTGACATTGATGATTGTTGCAAGTACTTTTAATGTACAGTATATAAAAGTCACCAGAAAAATAACTTTCTCTTTAAACTTCTTTATTGCATCTACTAGAAATTAAAATTTTATTTGTGGCTCGAATCTATGCTTTAAATTTTATTTCTACTGCACTAGGCTGGCCTGTGCAATCCTCCCTTAAGGCCCTAACTGCTTCCTACACCCTGTCCCCAAATCTACTGTTGCCCCAGTCAGAAAGGGCTCTCTGGAAACCTAGTACCTCTCATTCACAGCTGCTTGTGTGGCAAGCCCTGGGCTAAAGAAATCACCCATGCTCGCTCTTTCTTTCTTTCTTTCTTTCTTTCTTCTTTCTTTCTTTCTTTCTTTCTTTCTTTCTTTCTGGAACAATGATTAAGTGTCCCTAATACTTGTTTCTACAGAAGAGTAATAATTTAGGTCTCTGCTGTCCCCCAAAATCTCATGTTCATAAATTCACGAACTGGGCCCCGGAAGTGACTGGATCACGTGGAAGCTATACTCATTAACAGGTCCATGCACTGATGAATAAGCCGCATCTGCCATGCTGTGAGAAGGTGGGGTCTAGAGGGACTAGACGGCTGGGTGGCATGCCAGGGGGACACATCTACTCCCACCTCCGGTTCACACTCTGCCTATTCCCCTGAGCTCCATGACCTGAGCTGTGCTCACCAGACCCCTACCCACATCAGACTGGTACTGCCCAGGAGCCAGCGGACCACGCACCAACACCATGTGCCTGAATAAGCTTCTCCTCCTTGGAGTGTGGTGCTGGGTGCTTTGTTCCAGCAGTGAGAGGTAACTAAGACATCAAGGGTGTTTGTTTGTTTTTACTTTCAGCACTGGGCTTTTTTTTTTTTTTTAAGCACTTAAGAATGAGAAGGCTGGGCTGGGGAGATAGCTTAGTGGTCTAAGCACCTGTCTGGCAAGTACAAGCATCCGGGCTCCATTCCTGGCACCACATGCTCTGCCTGCTCTGAGCCAGCCACCGAAACTGGGCATGGTAGTACAAGCTTGTAATCCCAGCCCTGGGCAGGTTGAAGCAGCAGGATCACTACAACTCTGAGCTGCATAGCAAGATCTTGTACAAATAAAGAAATAAAAAGATTTTTTAAAAAGAAGAAAAATGAGAGGAGTCCCTTTGGTTAATGTCCCCACCCTTCTTCTAACTGCTGACAGTAGGAATCATTTGGTTGTAAATGTTGGGGTCCTACAGAAGCCAGACTGATTTCTCGCTCTGTTCACACAGCTAGTATGTGGCACTAATCTGTACAAAACCTCATGCTTTAGGGCTGGGCGTGGTAGCACATGCCTGTACTCCCAGCACTTGGGAGGCTGAGGCAGAAGGATAGTTCGAGACCAGCCTGGGCTACAAAAGTGAACTCAAGGCCAGCCTGAACTGCAAAGTAAGATCTTGTCTGAAAAAGACAAAAAAAAAACCCTTTTGCTTTAAAAAAAAAATCTACCTTATTGATAGCAGATTTTTTTTCAACAAAAGGGGTTGAACTCACGATCTTTTCTCATAGGCAAACTCTAACTCATCACTCAATACTTCTTCTTTTTAATTTTTTTTTTCAATTTTGAGACAGGATTTGCTGAGTTAGTAATTCTTCCAGATTGTTTTCGAACTCATGATCTTCCTGCCTCAGCCTCCCAGAGGGTTTGGATTTCAGGTGTGTGCCGCTGCGCCCTAATAAAATCTGTGTGCTTTGTAACTATCACCCAAACCTCTTCTGGGGTAGGCTGCCACAGAATCAGAAGGTGGCAAGAAGACCTTTTCCTATGATAGTTGCCCTCTGTGGGTGACCAAATGTGCAAATATCGCTGAGCTGTCAGGGTGCAGTAAAGGCTTGTGAACACCAGGGGGGAGTGTGTGACCGCCGTTTTACACTAGGTTGCAGCCAGTCTTCAGGCAACACTTTCCAACAAAGCTGGTCTCGTCAGACTCGGTGGCATCTCTCTCCAGGACTTAAATGGAGTCATAAAACTGAACTCGCCAGGCTAACTGTCCTCACCAACTGCAGTCTGAGAAACTCTCCGCGGCAGGGGAACGTTGCATTTACTGCCCAGATGGCAAGCGGGGTACAGAATCAGTCACAGAACCCTGAATGCAAGCGGGGTTCCCAAGGGCCTTCAGTCCCCTCTGGGACATTACGTTGTTCTGTCTTCGTCCTTCCTTCTGTTAACAAGGAATTCCTTTCTGCTTAGGAAATTCCAGGCCACTGGAATTCCACATTGATGCACCACGCACAGGTGTGCAAGTCCAAGCCGCTGGGCATTTGCACCCACACGGGGTGTGCACAGGCAGTGGCCCCCACACCCCTTCCTTCAAGAGCATACCCTCACTCAGCCTTTGCAACCCGATCTGGTGTGACTCTCGTCCCGACCCCCCAGATCCAGGCTCCAAGGAAGAGGAACCTGCCAGGCAGAGGAGGAACCTGCGCGCACCGTGCTATCGTTCGCACCGTCCCCGGACCGGCTGGCCTGGCTCCTGTTGCTCGGATCCCAGCGGCCGGCCACTCCCTGGACTCTTCTGTTCCCAGTGGCTGCCTGGGCGTGGATCAAGGGAGCCCATTCCACCATTCATATACATTTCTGGTTTGCCCCAAGCTTCCGCAGAACTCAGGCCTCCTGATCTCACTCCGAGTTTGCCATGAAAATACGGTTTTGCGTTGCCGTGGGACAGCCATTGTCTTAGGAGATAAAAGCCATCCTCTGCTTACACTGCTTTGTGCAGTGCCGCCTCCGCCGCCAAGTCCGCCCGTTCTCAGTCTCCGACCTGAATCTTGGCAGGGAGCTGCACTGAGTTCTTTCTAAATGGGGTCAAATAGAATAAAAAGCAACCACACGTCATCTGACCGTTGGGGACAGCTGGCTCCCTTGTACAGATGAGCAAACGGGAGAGGGGGGGGTCTCAGGGGGACTCAGAAACTCTTACAGCGCCTTCCATAAAAATCCAGGTGGAAGACATCATTTTGTGCCTTTTAAAATAAAGGACTCCCTGTTTTAAATGAGAAAGGCAGTCTCAGACCCAACAAGACCTCCAGGACCTGCTGGATTTGCTGGCAACACAGAAGTTGAACCGGATTCTCCGGGCTTGGATGGGTGCAGTAGGCAATGGTTAAGCGCTCACTCCGCCTTTGTCTCTCCTGACCAAGCTGCCCTGGATCCCCACCTGTTTATTTATATTCAATAATAATTTTAAACGCAATGCCTGGCTCAGAACCGAGGAAGCCCAGACAGTGATGAGACGTCGGTGCAGGAATTCTGCCCCGAACCTAAAGGAGCAATCGAGCAATCGTTCTTGTAGTTTAACAGCTGGAGCTCCTCGTCCCCAAAGACACTCTTTTTCACCTGGTGTCTAATTTCCCAGTTACGTCAAGTAAACCGAAAATGTCCCGCCCAGAGGCGGATCCACCGGATTCTTGCCCATGGGCCCCAGAGCAGGAGACCACTGGGGCAATTCCAGACCTGTGCCACGCGGTGGCAGCACAGCAGAAGGAAGTCGTGATCCCTGCGGGACCTGCTTTCAGGGGTGTAAGGCAGAGAGAAGTGCTCTGCCCGGTCTTGAACTTGTGTGGGAAGGCGGAATGTTGCTGAGCTTTCCGTCCTGTCACAGGTAAGGAAACTACAGAAAGCAGAAGGTCAAGCGTTTTTCTCACATGGATAGAACGAGCCCTGCGATTAAGCTCAACACTGCAAAACCACGCCTGTTCCCACTATGCGGCACTCCCTCGCCCACAGAAGCCAGATAGATGCCTGAAACAGGTAGCTCTGGCTTTCTCAGGCCTCTCTCTCTCTCTCTCTCTCTCTCTCTCTCTCTCTCTCTCTCTCTCTCTCTCTCTCTCCCTCCCTCTCCACCCTGGATGTGGAGGTGGTGGTGTGAGTCTGTCACTCCAGCATTCCCGGGAGCTGAGGCAAGAAGATTGCAAACTCCAGCCTCACCAGGGCAAATTAGCAAGACCTTGTCTCACAAGCTCAAAATATAAAGGGTTAGGAGATAGCTTGATGGGAAGCCTCTGGGCTCAAGCCATCAAAATCAAAGTAAATTAAGTAAATAAAATGTTCTCCCAAAGCACAGCTGCAGCCCTGAAGGCTCCCCTGCACGGCTGCCAGACCCCCTTAGCCAGCCGTCTCCTTCCTGCTTCTGCATCCAGGGTGCTCTTTGCACCCTCGCAGGGCTTCCTCCACCTTCCTCTTCCACCTTGTCTGAAGGGGAGCTCCCCTGCCCAACACTTGCCTCACAGCCTGGCACCTTGCCCTGACACCTGCACCGCTAATCCTAGCCTGCGGTCCTCACCTGGTGCCCGTCACATTCCCAGCCCCTGCTCCCTCACTGAGCCTAGGCCATAGGGCCTGAACACCGAGGTGTGGGAAGTCCGCTTACTTGAGGTCCAGCAGCTAAGTTAAATCCTGGGGGAGGGATGGCAAATCACTGTCCCTCAGTAATCTGACACAATTCTTGCCTTTGAGCTTGGAGAGTGTGGGGGACTTCACTACCTGGTCCTCTGTGACCAATTATGACCACATCTTCTGGCCTCAAACAGAAAGTAAAGAAGATGGGGGCTCCAATCCGCACTCTGATGTTGCTGGAAGAGTGAATCCAGGCAAGTAACTTCCTCTCCCTCTTCCCCTCCCACTTTCAAAGTGGTGATAATACAACAGCTCTTATAGAGTGGGCAGACCTGGTACCTGTCAGTCTCCTCTGGTATCCCTGGGCCAGGAGGTCCACTTTGGCCACTGTAAACACAAATACACGCAAGCGATCAAGGGCTCTGTTGAAGTTTTCCCATAAACACTGTAACTCGGAACCCTGTGAGTAGAGACATTAAGCATGGAGAATCAAGGATTCAAACTTCCTAAAAAATATTAGATGAACCCCTTCAGTGATGCCAGCACCAGAGGCAGTCAGTCCCAGGGCTTGCTATGACCTTCACATGTCTGGGCCACCTGGAGTCGGCTGAGCTCTGTCATAACTGATACATGGAGTCAACTTGAAAACTGGGAAGTTTAGAAGTTTAGCTCAGCAAAGAGCCAGGGTCCTCAGTTTGTAAGCATCCTCGTCCTGTGTAGCAGGAGGGCAGGGGTATTGTGGAAGTGCTACACCCGTCTTGCTCTGACAGCTTTTGCTGTCTTCTGCTGCGTTGAACTGCTGCCTTCTACCATGCTACCCTGCCTAGGAGTCAGCTGATTACGGACTGAAACCTCCACTAAATTAGAGCTACATAAACCTTTCCTTCCTTAATTTTGAGTGTCGGGCATTTTGTCTCAGTAAGCAGAGAAAAGGAACTAAAGCAGGTTCCAGGGAGCCACCTGTGGCTTTCAGGGAACACCACCCTCGGAGGGACCCCATTTCTTCCACTTGCCAGCCCACAGTGGCTTGAGCAGGATGGGCCAGCCAGCCACCCCATGGGCATGTGGCAGCCCACACCTGTGCCTGGCAGACCCCAACATCCAGGCTTGGACCACGCATTCCTTGGCTTTCCTTCTCCCAGGAATTTTGCAGTCAACACCAAGGAAGGACCACCCTCTCCAGGCAACAGCGACTCTGAGTTGAGTGTTCGGGTGCTGAGGGCTACCACCAAGCAGCAGCCAAGCAGAGCCCATGAGATAGCATAGCTGGGAGTAGAATGTGTGGAGGGGAGGGTGCTCCAGTGTCCCCTGCTACCCTGGTGAAAGGGAGGGAGGCAAAACCTCACGAGATAGCTCAAGAGGTCTGCGTCCTAAGGATCTAAGCCAATGTCTGGGAGATAGTCTGCCAGGAGGTGTAGCGGAAAATGCAGTGTGTTTTACCTTTTTAAAAGATTTGTTACAGTGAAACATGTACTGCCATGGTTCCCCTCAAACTCTTCCCCCTCACTTGGAACACACTCATCACTTCTCTTTTTCTTCACGAGGATTTTTAGTTGCACTGTCATGGCTGCCTCGGTGTCCTGAGTCAATTGGGAATGTGGTTCTTCCATGCCATTTTGGCTTTGGGAAGAACCAGAAGTCACAGGGTGCCATGTCCAGAAGTATAGGGAGCAAGAGCCCATTGTGATGTTTCTGCCACCCTGCCCTTGGCTCTCAGCAGTGGCTATCAGTGGATTTTTTTTATCACCCCTCATAAAGATGCCCAGGAAAGAGGACATCCAGAACTGTCAGGAGATGGCAAGAATGACGAGACAACCGTGCCTGGAATCAGGGGGGTGTGTTGAGGGAAATTTGTAGCAATTCATCTTTTAATGTAATCCATTGTTTTAAATCTACATCACAGTTTTTTATTCATCCTTTGTATACTGTCCAAGGCTCCTGGGCTCCTGCAGTCCTTCCAGTCATCTGTGACAGAGCTGAAGGCTCCAATCAGAGGCACAAGTCAAGGGGCCCAAGGACCTTCAGACACACAGTGCCGCATGACCCTGAAGCTCGACTGTCCACTTGTGGGAATCTCATCCCTGGTCCTTCTTCAGCCCGTCCTCCAGCCACTGCCCACATGCAGGGCACAGGAGTGGTGCAGCCAGGAGACACAAGCAGAGCAGGTAGCTCCCAGTCAGGACTCTGACCAAAGAAGTGAAAATGATGCAGCCGGGCCTGTGCTTCAACCACATGGCCATCACCCACCAGTCACCCTGCTGGCCGCCTAGGACAGAGCATCTCCTGTTGGTGGTGACAGGGAGAGCCCTGCTCCCCATGGTAGGCATGGAGTTGCGGCCTCACTGATACCTGGCTCCAGCCAAATACCAACACAAGAGCCTTCAGGGGAGGCTCACACAGCTCATTGTGCTGTAAGAAGAGGGACAGAAAGGTTAGGTCACTGGCTTGGAGATGCGCGGCAAGCGCACAGGACATCGGCGCACCCTAGGATCTCAGAGCCGCAATCTCTGGGGCCATTAGTCTTGTGCTCACGACAGGCCCGGGCCAGCTCATGTATCATCTGAGCTCCTTGCTGGTTGTCTCCAGCGAGGCCAGCTGCAGACCCAGCTCGAAGCAGCTGCAGAGCCTGAGCAGAGTGTGCCCTGGGCTTCACCTTCCATGGGCAGCCTCAGCAGCACCAAATTTTTTCCTCCCCAAGCATTTTATGAGTGACCATGCACCTGGCAGCTGGCGCTGCCTCTTCTGAATCCTATGAAGGGTGCAAGCTCTGACAATTTTTCAGATGCATAAACTCCAAACTCAAGCCTTGGGTGCTAAGCTTTCCCTCTCCCATCTTGCAGCTGCAGGTCTGGGACCTACAGATTCAATAGCAACGATCAGATGAAAAGAAGGGAAAAGAAGAAAGAGTTCGAGGATGTCTGTTCACTCTGAATAAGAGCACTGAGGCACGGGCAAAGCACGGCGGTAACCGATTAAAAGGTACCTGCCACCATGGCTAGGGCTTCCCTGGGCAGAAGATCTAATAACCTCATTAGCATCGTTTTAGGGAGCAAGAGGGCTACATCAGAAGCCAGCGGAGGAGCCTAGCAAAGGGAGAGGAAAACCTGGATTGGAAAAAGAAAGAAAATGATTTTAAT
>PVKN010011381.1:0-21725 GCA_004027915.1 Capromys pilorides | reverse complement strand
CACAAAATGCTACCTGAAATGCTTATTTGACCTTTTTACTATAGTCAAGTAGAACAAGTAATTCTCTTTCTGTCTCTGTTATGATAAATTATATATAAATAAAGTTTAACATTCAAATCATTTTTTTTTTTTTTTTTTTTTTTGAGATCGGTTCTTGTTATATAGTTTAGGCTGACTTTGAACTTGCAGCAGTCCTCTTACCTCAGGCTCCTAAGTACTTGGATTATAGTCATGTGCCACCATGCCTTGCTTAAATAATATTTTTAGTACTGGGAATCGAACTCATGAGCTCATACTTGTCAGGCAGGCATTGGGCTGCTGAGCTATATCCTCAGTCCCTAAATCATTTTTAAGTGAGCAATTAATTAGCTTTCAGTACATTCATATACTTTTTCAATAAGCACAAAAACATCAGAAAATTTTTAACAGGATAACTGCAAGTAGGGTAACTGCAAGATGTTTGCAATACTGTTTCTAAAAAGTATTCAAATAAGGGCATATTCTTTGTAGTGGCTGCTTGATTTCTCATTTTGGAACAAAAAACAAATTGAGAAAAATATCATGCTTTAAAATTGTCCATCCTCCATTAAATTTATACTGAAATAAGCTTTTACTTTAGTCATCGGAATAGACTAATAAACACCTTTTACTGGGCAAACCGCTCAGGTCCCTGTTCTTTCCCTCTCTTAGACTGAAGCTTTCTTACCCCCAATAAGTATTCTGCTCTTAAAAAAATAAAAATAAAATAATAAAGACCTTTCCTCCATACTAACCTCATGAAAATACAGACAATTGAATTAAAAATAAATATTTTAACAAAACAGGAATATTTAAAAATTATGAAGCATTTGCTCTTTTATTCTTTTTTATTTTTATTATTTTTTTGGGGGGGGTCTTTTTTTGAGACAGGGTCTGACTATGCAGTTCAGGCTGGCCTTGAGCTCACTTTTGTAGCCCAGGCTGGTCTCAAACTCACATCAATCCTCCTGCCTCAGTCTCCCAAGTGCTGGGATTACAGTCATGTGCCACCACACCAGGCCCTTTTATTCATTGTTACATGGACTGATCAACATGTCTAAGTAGACACTACTGAATCTCAGATTTATTTTTTTATTGTATTGCTTATTTTACTACTAGCAACATTTCGATGAATGAACAGGTAAAACCCTTGTAGGCATGATGACACACACCTGTAATCCCAGTGTTTGGGAGGCTCAGACAGGAGATTATTGGGAATTTGAGACTCTGTGTCAAAAAGACGAAAGAAAAAAACCCCTATTGTTCATAGTTGTATTCATTTACCCTTGAAACTCTAGTGTTTTTTTGTTTGTTTTGTATTGTATTTTTTTAGGGAAAGGTCTACAGGTGTTTAAGGTTTCACTACTACATTGTACTCGTACTGATCCACCTGTTTACAACCTCCCAAAAGCTGGGATAATCGGCGTGTTCCACCACGCCCAGTCTGAAACTCTTAAGTTTTATAGTTTTTATTTCCAAGTAAACTAATATTTAACCATCCACTTTATTACTCAAGTAAAAGTGAAATGTGCTAATAAATTAAATGAATGCATTGTAGATGTCAAAACTAATATCTAAAGACCTGGAAACAGTGCCATATGAAGTTCCTAGGAATGCTAATAGATTAATGTCAAAAAACAATGCTCATTCTTTGATTCTTACTATGGAAAATGTAAAGAAACAGCAGACATAGAGGTAGAAATTACACAACAATTTTTAAAATTCTTACTGTATTATTTCTGCTAGAAGAAATGTTTCTTAGCTGGGTGTGGTAGTTCAAGTCTATACTCAGGCTCTCAGGAGATTAGGGCAGGAGAATTGCTTTGATTTTGAGGCTATCCTTAGCTACATAGTGAACTCAAGACCAGCATAAAACTACATAGGGAAACCCTGCCTCAAATACAAAAGAAAGAAGAAATGTTTCTTGATGCATAAAAAATAAAGAGATCTCAGGTATTACCTTAGCTTGCATTGGAGCAAATGACCTTCAAGCAAAGCTGTTTAAAAAAGCAGGGCTGGGGAGATAACTCAGGGGTCTAAGTGCCTGCCTAGCAACCCAGGTTTGATCCCTGGTACCACATGCTGTGTGGGCCCCAGAGCTCCAGGCAGCTTTACTATCCACTGAAACTGAGGATAGTGGCACATCCCTGTAATCCCAGTGCTGTGGAGGCTGAGACAGGAGGACAACTAGGAGGCTGAGCTGCATAGCAAGACCTTGTACCAAATAAATAAAAGATTTTTTTTAAAAGTCTTCCAATCTCAAAATTTTCTTTTTCTTAAATTTGTGTAAAAGGACAAGAATTTAAAAGGAGGAAATGCTGATTTTTAAATACAGATTTTGTGTAATTTCCTTTTTCTTTTTGAATAAAGAATTTTTTTCTCTACTGTGAATTGTACAAGTCTTAACTTTTAATTAACTATCCAGTGACCATGGGAAGTTTGCTGTAAATGAAAATAAAGTGGTTGTCTTTCATGTTCAACTAATTTTAATTACTATATTCTGTGAGTTTGTGTGTTTGTGTGTGTGTGTGTGTGTGATTTATGTGTTGCTTTGAGCAAGATTCAAGAGAACAAATATAGTTTTCAATCTTGTTATACCCCTTCCTTAAAACCTGTAATTTTACACAGAATTAAATCTGAATCTTTGAGCCAGTATATAGTGAACCACTGTGAGCTGATAGCAACCCATATCCTCCCAGCCTCATCTTGCTGCATCTACCTGAGGTGATAAGTCATGGTCTCTTCAACATTCTGAGGAGAATTTCCTCAGCAGCCAACCTTGTACCTAAATCCTTCCTTTTCAGAATTTCCCTTTCTGGAGACTAGAATTCTAACATTCTTTTGAGGTTTTGCTCAGCCATAGTGTTCAATAGAAACTTTCTTTAACCATACTTGGTAGTATCTCTCTACAACAGTCTCTGTTAAATAAACCTCCTCTTTGAAGAACTCCTCTGTCTTTATCTTATGCTTCCTATCTACCTCTCAAATCCTACATACTCAAGGGATTACTAGGGTAGGTTTTGAGTAGAAAGTACATAGTGTTAATATAACTAGCTGATACGATTTTGCTTCTCTTTTAACTAGCTTTGTGACCTTTTCTGTCAGTTACTTAAACTTTAATTAATTTATTTACTTATTTATGTCTTTTTGAGACAAGGTCTTGCTATGCAGTTCATGCCGGCCTTGAGCTAACTGTAGCCCAGGATGGTCTGAAACTTGTAATGATCTTCCTGCTTCAACCTCTAGAGTGCTGAGTTTACATGCCCAGTTTATTTTCTTCTTTTTTGTCATTTTGTTTCTGGGAACCAGGAGTCCCTTTGTCAGGCAGGCAATATGTCCTTGGCCCACATAAACTTTCTGACCCAAGTTTTATAATCTATGAAATAAGGACAATTGCATCAGTTTTGCAGTGTTCATTTGAGAATTAAGAGATAATAGGTGTGAAGCACATGATACTATGTGATTATATATATATATATATATATATATATATATATATATATATATATATATCCAGCAGATACCACCAAGCTTGTATAAAGGCAACATGGCATGGAATTGATAGCGAACACAGTGAGACTTTTCTGCCCCAATGAGAAATGTGTTCCTTTTATAGGGATGGAAAGAAGGCAGGGGACATTATATATGCAGATCCTAATGAACATCTATGGTTAAAGATTTTTAGTGGTTTTGTATCTCAGTGAGCACAGATGAAGTGAGTCCTTTGAAGGGTCCATTGTAAATTCTTGGATGTCGTCAGGTGTCTTTAGAACCTGCAAAGTTCCTTTTGCTACTTTATCTCCCTTGCTGTGCTTGTGGATATCAGCTTAGAGTGCAGAGAATAGCACTCACTGGCAAGTAAGCTGGGGACTGGGAGAGTCAGGCCAAGTTGGAGACTTACACTATGTACATAATAGGTACTTCACACATGATTGTTATAAATGCTTGATTTTTAGCCCACATGCTACTGGTAGCCACCAATAGGCAGTCTTATGTTCGTGAATTTGCACTTTTAGAACTAGATCACATTCTTGAGGATTTTTATTTATTACATCATCAAGTGAGTTTTATCTACTTGTTTTTCTCAAGTATTCCAAACACCATCTTACATGACTACAGTATTCTAGCAACAAAGATTATAAACTAGAAGTTCTCTATTGTGGAAAATTTACAACCCTTATTCAGGAATATTTGGCTATATTTTAAGGTATTTCTTATTATTTTAAATAAGATGCTACTGGAATTTATCCTATAGAAGCTAGCAAAGCCTCCTACAGTGCCCAGGATAGCTCCCTGCAATAAAGTTGTAGACAACCCAAAATATCAATCATGCTCCATTTATGAAATCTTGTTCTGAAGTCATCATTTTATAGACTCTGAAAAGGTAGCACAATTTGATTTTTTTATCTTTATTTATTTGGTACAGCATCTCACTACATAGCTGGGACTTTGATCCTTCTGTCTCGGCCTCCCCAGCGCTAGGAATACAGGCATGTGCCACCATGGCTGATTTTGGTGGCTGGCTTAGCACACCTGGGGTTCTGGAACGAGCCCAGCATGTGGTATTGGGGATCAAATGTGGGTCCTTGTGTTTGCCAGGCAGGTGCTGCTAAGCTACCTTCCCAGCCCCACAATTTGATTTTTAAAAAAGCTTAAAAATGTGGAGTTCTGTGTTTGTTATAGGTTGGAGTAGTTTATGGAACATACTGTAATAGTCACCCAAGGAGTCATGTACAAAGAGAGTATAGGAAATCTATCCACATACTAAAGACCAAAGAATCCAGCTGAGGGCCTAATTCTACAGCAATATCCTACGTGAGTCCAGCTGAACAGCTAGAACCCATAACAGTTCCTGCTAGAGGCTAAGAGCCCACAACAATGTTTCATGCAGGCCTGTGTTTCATGGATTTGTACTGGGAAGGACCAAAGGTGAGTGGTGGGAGCTAGAAAGCGTGTGCCAGTGGGATGAAAGGTCTGTGCTAGCAGGCTGAGGGACGTAAACTGGAGCAAGGAAGCAATGTTCAAGGTAAGAACCAGGCCTCCCCTGAAAAGTACCACAGCCATCCTCAACACAAGGAGGTCCCAAGCTCCTCCAACAATGAGAACATACAAGTTCCTATCAGGAAAGACTACTTGATAAACTCCAGGAGACTGAGCAGTGTACCATCTTCCTCTCTGGAACCAAAAATAAATGCTTAGAGTGAAGGGCCAGAGTTGACCCAAATGAACCACAGCCATTCTCAGCAATGGTGAGGTCCTGAGCTCCTCCAAAAGCCAAGTTCATCAGGAAACTCAGCATAAAGTCCTCCAGCAGAATAGCCCAAGAAAACCAGCAGCACCCTAACAGCTTCTATATTTACTCTCTAGTTTTACCTTTTATGCTGCTGGCAGCAATCCTTAGATGGACCTCTTATACCCAACATCATGCTGGTTCAGTTTAGCTGGGTGTTACAAGTTGATGATCAATTAGCTTTCAATCCATCATAGGGTTCTAGTTTTATCAACTCCAATTTTTGCTACAGAGCATGAAAATACCTTTGCTTTTTAGTCATTTGTCATTTAACTTATTCCTCTAGCCGCTGTGTTTCTATGCATATTACTTCTGGAGCTTCATTGTCCAATTCAGTGGTCATTTTGTCACATGTCTAGTTTTTCTTTTTTTCTTTTTTTTTTTTTTTTTTTTGTAGGACCAGTGTTCAAACTCATGACCTTACACTTGCCAGGCAGGCACTTGTGCCATGGAGCTATCTCCCCAGCCCTGGTCACATGTGACAATTTTTAAAAATTCTAAAAAGGCATTTCTCAGGCCAGGGATATAGGTCAGCAGAGCAGTGCAACAACTGCCTGGCAGCACAAGGTCCTGAGTTTGACTCCCAGAATTCCCCCCAAAAAATTCATTTTTTTCAAGCCATACATTGACCATATAATGGCTTATTATGGCTAGTGTCTGTTAAACCTGATTAACATGAAATATTACTAACATTTCAGAAAGCTTTATTTGATACTGCTGTTCAGAAGGCCTTATGCAGTTATATCTTCATTTGCTTTAATATTTAAAATGGGGGTGTTACAATGAGACCCTATCCAAAAAATGAGGTTGGGCCTTTCCCCAACATACAGGCCTTTGTCTCCAGAATATGCCAATGTAGGATTCATAACCAGGCACCTTCTCCTCTGCTCTGGAGGCTTAGCAGCTGTACTGCAGTCTCAGTTAACTGTGTGAACACAGGAGCTGGGAAGACAATGGACATGACCCCAGAAGCCAAGAAATGAAACTGTGTACATTCAGAGATTTGGCCATTGATTTATCTCTAGAGGACTGGGAATACCTGGATTCTGCTCAGAAGAATTTAAGAGAAGGAAAAGAAAGAGTAAAATGCCTGCTTCTCAACAGCTGGGAGAACCAGCATGCCCAGTTTTTTAGCCCTGCTATAAGGCCTGGCCCAAACCACAGGCTGGAATATTTGCACAAAGTGATGGCATCAACTACAAGAGGAACTCAACTGTTTCCAGGGTAAATGGCCATGACACCTTGATCATCCCAGTTTCACACAAGAAGAAACATCTTTTGGAATTGTGCCCCTGGCCAATAGAAATTTATTGGACATTAATCCATCCTGGCAAACTCATAAAAGATCACTGTTTTTCTGGGTGTGGTGGCACATGCCTGCAAAAACAGAACTCAGGAGGCTGAGGTAGGAGGATTGTTGCAAGTTCAATTTGTGACCAGCCCGTGAACTCAAGGCCAACCCAAGCTGCATAGTGAAACCCTGTCTCCGAAAGAAAATAAAATCAAATCACTGTTTTGGAAGCACCTTGATATCCTTTTTTTTGATTATTACTAGCTCCCTTCCTGTGAATCCCCTTTTTCACCTCACCGTATTAGAGCCTTGCCTGGCTATTTCTTTAAGAAAAAAAAAAAAATAATAATGAATTACATGACCTCTACAATGACATCTAGTTCTTTAGATGTGGTATCCTAGAGGCAAATACACATAGTGATTTACTTTAATAAAAGAATCTGTACTGCAAACAGGTGGCTAAGAAGTTTTGGTAAGGCCCACATTCCAAGCAATGTAGTCATAATCAAGAGTGTTTTCATGTGTGTGTCTGGCCCTGTAGTTTAGACAACTGTATGCTATCTACTAAAAAGAAATGGACATTACTTCCAGTGTCGAGAGGTTTGGAAGACTCCTTTACCAAGAAATAAAAAGCTGAACAAACAAAAATAACAACAAAATTCTTAGATCCTTAAAGAAAAAGGAGATCATAGGGCAAACTGCAGCCACTCAGACTGAGAGGAAGCTAGAAAGTACAGGGAAATACAGACAATACAACCTATCAAAGCAGAAACCTTCACAGGAACTCTGGTTAGGGTAGGAATACCTGAACCATGATTAGAATTGCTGGAAGCTCAGGGTAGACTTAGGCCAGTTAGCAAAATTATATTTCAGTTGCCTCTGATGAAAATGGTATATGCAGACTATTAAGATGCCACTCCCCATTAAGTTAATCCAATTAGTTTTACTTGTTCTGAATTATGATGAAATGAACCCTTAAAGATATTTTACTTCCTCAAGTAATTCTGTGGGGGAGATAATGCCCTGACCAGAAGGTAGAATATTTTAGTTTCTTTGGCAGGTATATTTTATTATCAGTTAATTTAGTGACATTCTGAGGTTCTGTCATATAAACTGAAAATTGTTCAGTTAAACAGAAAGCCTTAATCGTGCCATCAGAGATGCTGAGTACAATCTGGTCCAGTGGATTCAGGCAAGATTATTTACATGAATGTGGAGATCCTTTGTTATGAAAATCAAACCAGAAATATGCTTTTGATATAATAGTTCAGGTTATTTTAGAAGCCACTAGATCATGGTCTTCTGAAAGTGTGTTCTTAGGTTTTTGTGTTTTCCTTGCATGCTAAAGTTATTGCTTTGGGTCTCATGTCATCTTTTTTAAAAAATCATTTATTTATTTTTTGGCACAGGGGCTACACAGGTCCAACTCATAGTGATCTTCCTGTCTCAGCCTCCCCAGAGCTGGGATTACAGGCGTGTACCAGCATACCTGGTTTTTGTGGCTGTTAGGGTATGCCCAGTGTTCTGGGGCCTGCATGACATGGTATGGGGGATCGAACACGGACCCTTGTACTTGCCAGGCAGGTACTTAGACCACCAACCTATCTCCCCAGCTTCTTAAGTCATCTGGAAGTGACCTTTAGTTGCTGACCATCTGGCTGTGATTCTGTGTATATATGGAGCATTGAAAGCCATAAGGTGTTCTATAGTCTCACTTGATTTTAAGACAACTTTAAAGTGCTGACAACTGGTGACTGATATTTGCTTCCAGTCTAACATTCAATCTTAGATTTCAAAAGGGAAGATTATTATTATTATTATTAATTTTGTGGGACCGGGGTTTGAACTCATGACCTTGCACTTGCCAGGCAGGCACTTGTGCCACGAAGCTATCTCCCCAGCCCCGGGAAGATTATTTTTAAGACTTAACTAACATTTATCTCAAAAACATCTCCAAGGCAAGGAATTATGCTTATTTTGTGCACTGGTGAGCAGCCAAACCCTACTTACATCCTGCAGCTGTACTCATCCAAGGCAGGTCAAATGGGTGACTGTGCATTTTACTGAGAAGACTATCTGAGCTGTGCCGAACACCTGCAATTGTGCCTTTGTACTCTGATGTTTAAATATTCCCCTTCACTATCAAAATTGAGAAAAATCAAAGAAATATGTAACATTAAATCGTTGCCCATCACTTGCCTCATTTTCTGTTCAAAAGGAAATAAATGTGTGTTACATAAAGAGATTATGGAGTAACTGCAACTGACAGAGGGCTGATACATTTAAACTGCAGCAACCTTTTGAAGATGACAAAACTCTGATAACTTGTGAGGTTTTGTATTTTTTTCCATTTATGTATTAGTTTTTTTTTTTTTGAGATTGAAAATATATTTAATGAAAATTTTTTCACCAACTGTTTTTTTGTTTTTTGTTTTTTGAGACAGGATATCACTCTGTAGTGTAGGCTGGCCTCAAACTCACAGCAAACCTCTTGCTTAAGCCCCCTGAGTGCTGGGATTATAGGCATGCACCACCATGCCCAGCTTCCCAACAACTTTAAATATATTTGCATTTTTTAAAACATGAAGCTCTGTGGCATCAGGTCTTGTTTCCTACTCCACATAGGTTTTTTTCAGTCAAGGTCTTACTTTGTATTTAGGCTGGTCTTGA
Source organism: Capromys pilorides (assembly GCA_004027915.1). Lineage (NCBI taxonomy): Eukaryota > Metazoa > Chordata > Mammalia > Rodentia > Capromyidae > Capromys > Capromys pilorides. The sequence continues at coordinate 12,456 of PVKN010011381.1, read as the reverse complement.
ACTATGTAGCCTGGGTCTGTCTTTGAACTTGTAAGGATTCTTTTGCTGTAGTCTCTGAATGGTAGGCTTACAGATGACCACAGGCTTCAGATGCCTCTGCACTACTAATTTCCCAGTACTCTTGAGGCATGTGTTAGCCATGTTCTCTTCTGTGAGAAGTCTTTGCGGCAGCTTCAGGGGCTGGATTCTTATAAATTGCTTAACCATTTTCAGTTTTGCATTTACTGAAGGAATGTTCTTATGAACTTCAGGAGTGTGTGCTTTTTCTAATCCAAACATCTTGAGTCATCTTTTTCCTAATATGGTTGTCTTATTGTACATTTTATTCTGGTAACAACATGCAGTTTGTGAGGGTGCTGTGGATCCCCATCATATTTTTCATGGTCTTCAGGTGAAGGCTGAAATCCTTTATTTGAAATTCTTGATTTGGTTAACTTTGTGACAAATCCAATCTATACCCATGAGAGATTCCACACGTTTTTTCACAGTCTCTAGCCTTCCTGGGGGCCTTTAAACCCCTGAATGCAAAATCCCTGCCATAGTGTCTTCAGAGGTTGTAGAAAGCAAACATGTACTGGTGAAATGCTCTGGAAATGGACAGGTTCTCCCCTTCAGTGGTGCAGCGCTAAACATCTCTGCTAACCATCCAGTCCGAACTTCCCCCATTTATGTATGGTAAAGGGTCTCACTACTATGCAGCTTGCACTCATAGTGATGCTCCTGTTTTCAGCCTACCTGGTGCTGTGATTACAGGGGGGGGTGTCACCACGCCCATTTTTTTGAGATGGGCACTTGCAAACCCTCTTGTGAAGACTTGACATGTTGAAGTTATCTGCCTGACAACCACTGAGAAATACTAAATGTAAAAATGTAAATTCCATATAAAACATTGAAAACAATTTGCAAGCGATTATTGTTAAATCTGTCATGGTGGAGTGAAAGCAGCTACTGACACAATAAAGCAATGGGCATGGTTGTGTTCCAATAAAAAATTTATGCACTGAAACTTGAATTTCTTAATTTTTATGAGTCAAAAAATTTTATAAATTTTTGAAAGTAGTTTTTGATTTCTGTTAAGTTTCAAGTAGTATGATTTGTAAACCTAAACATTTGTTTGGTTTCTAGGCCTTTCTAGGAAGTTTGAAAAATTGTTATAATTGAAACAAAACAGGACATTAGTTGATCAGTTTTATTATATGTTGCACAGGGTCTCACTATGCAGCTCAAACTCAGTGATGCTCCTGTTTTCCGCCTCCCCAGCGCTGGGATTACAGGGTTGTGCCACTTATTGAACCCCGGGGGCAGGGCAGGTGCAGCATCGAAGCCTCGTCCCTGTGCTTGCCTAAGCTGGTGCTTAGTCCACTGAGCTATCTCACCAGCCCTAGCTGATCAGTTTTGAAGCTGGGGAATCATTTCACCATTTACTTTGTGCGTGCACCCGTGTACTGAGAACTGAACTAGGGTCCTCTAAACATTCTTGGGCTAAGTGCTCTTAACTTGTTTTTCTTCCCCTAAATAAAACCCTCTGAAAGTTTTAAACCTAAGCTGTAAACAAATTCGTTTGCCTTTGATTTTTCAATTTTCTGAAAAAGACTTTGAAGTCTGCAGTAGTGGTGAAAAAACCCCTTTACTCTTCTTTTTTTAAACCCTTTACTCTTGACAATGACACAATACGAGGCACGAACACGACCAAGGAAAGGATATTTTCCCTTAGGGTTGTGTTATCTTTGCACATTACTACAAATTCTTTGTCTCAACCTCATGCCTACAAAGAAATCAAAACCAAGTCCCCTCTAGCTGTCACCGTAGGAATTCCCTTCTTCAGCCGATTCGCGGAAATGACGCCATCAGCCTGCAGCGCCTCCGCTGTTCTTCACAGGGGCGTGTCAGAGCGTTGACGTCCGCACGCCGGTCCTGACGGGCAGTTCCTGACCCTGCCCTGATACGGTGGTCCTGACCCCGACTGCGGCTGCGCATGTGTGCTGGGCGGGGCCTTAGCTCACCCCGCCCCCGTAAGGCCTGCGCCCCTACGGCCGCACTGATGCTTGAGGGCGGGGTAATTCCTGAGTTGCTCGAATGATTAGCCGAGGTGGCGCCCCGCCTCCGGCTCCTCCCGCCCGCGGGGTGACACGGCGCTGCTGAGTTGGGGAAGGGGCGAGAGCGCCGAGTTCTACCGTGACTGGCAAGCTGTACAGCTTGGTGAGAGACGAGAGCTGCAGGAGAAGGGTCTCAGGGCGTGGAGTGGTGTGGCGTGGAGGCCCTTAGGTCAGGCACTGGGCGGACGGCTGTGTAGCCGAGAGAGGCGGAGGGGCGAGGCTCTTGTTGGCTTTGGATGGACGGCGGGGTGCTGGGTCCGGGTCTCCCTGAGTCTCGCGGCCGCCGTTCTAAAGATTTTCTTGGGAATCTGGCACCACCTCAGCGTGCCTGGGCTGGAGTGGTCTGGGATGCGGGAAGAGCATTTAAAGCTCCCCCAGCGCTTGGAGGCGTTCTCGGGCGCTTCCCTCCTTTCCCCGCCGGGAGGGAGACGCGGAGACCAGCCTAGTGGGTGCGGGTGTCGCCTGGAGCCGTGCAGTCCGAGGGAAGGTTTCCTCTCCCCTCTGCCTGCGATTGGCCAGCGTTCCCACCGCTTTCCAGAAACGGACTAGGAAACTAAGCTTGGATGTTTGGAAGGTGTCCTGGGAATGTGTGAAGGCAGATGACTTCTGGTCTTCATTCTCCCTGAATGTATTTAGGATTGTGAGTAGGAACTCAGCTTTAGAGATCGGCCCTGCAGGAGTCTAGGGCTTGATACTGATGTTACCTCTCGTGTTTCTTGCTATGTTTTCCTGAAACTTAAGTTTCTGTGAAATCTAAGCAGTGTAAAGGTATCTCGTTCATTGTGGCGAGGGGAGGCAGATAAATACAGTAACCTCTAGATGCTGATAATTGGATTCTAAAAATGTGACCTTTTTTTTTTTTTCTCAAACCTTCTGTTTTTTTTGTTTGTTTTTTTTTTTCTCTTTCACAGATTTAATTGCCTAGCTACCACTGATGAAGATGTGTTGGAATAACTGCTGAAACTGCCTTTTATTGACCAGAGACCATCTTTTTTGCGCTTATTTTTGCTTTCCCTACCTCTTTGAGCTTTTTTGTAATGGCTGAGAAACTTGGAAAATAAAATGAACATGCTGTGGTCTTGAATATAATTTTTTGAGAAAAAATTAAAGTGCCAGAGTGAAAGCCAGAATGGCATCCAGAGAGAGGCTTTTTGAACTTTGGATGCTTTATTGTACCAAGGTAATCGCTTTCCTTTTTTATTTCTGTTTTAAATACTTTATTTTGTGACAGGCTTTATTAATTCATCGTATGCTAGTATATCTATTCATATGAAGAACCCCAAATTAAAAACATAAGTGATTTTTTGTTTTTTAGTTTTACATATTTCAGTACATACACATACTGGCAGACTATAAAAGACCATAGAATATGTGTTTTTTAATTCGATTCTTCTGTGATTTCAAAGATAAATAAAACTTTCTATAAAAGACATTTTTGTTTATACATCTACAAGTGGAGCAGGATAAACACATTTTGTGAGAAATGTATAGAGAGGATCTTGTGTAGAAGGATATTGACATGCTTACTATGTGATTGCTGCTGTTTAACTTAAGGAGAGTTTAATAGTCATGTGTCCAGAATGTATTTTAATTGTTGCCTTTTACTGATGAGAAAACGGATGCTTCAAGTCTTTTTTTTAGCCATTATGACTCCATAAAATTTTTGTTTTTATCATTTAGAAATAGGGTTTTTTCCCACTTTTTCTTTATATAAAGTTTTCGGTGGCATCTTTGATTTTAGGTTACTAGGAACTTTTTAAAATCATGTTTTGCAAATAAGAACCCTATTTCTACTTTGAAGATAGTAGCCAGGGTCCGAGAAATACAGCTAATTTATTTAAGTGGGAGTGGTAAAGTTCTCAAGGCAGGTTGCTTTTGCTTTCAGATCTTTAAATAGTAGTTATTTCTTAGTGATCTCATTTACTTGTGACATTAAATTTAGGATAAATTTTAATGCCCTGGTTTGATAGTTGTTGTAATTACTGAAGTTCATACACCTTGAAATGTTCGATGTGAAACTTTAAAATATTTAGTCTTGTATAATTTAATGCCAGGAATATCTTTTTAATAATAGAAAGTTGTTCCACAAAAAGAACACAAGACATTTTTTTAAAGATGGTCACAAACATATATTAGCCAAAATTTAAAATGAAATTTTAGTATGACTTGCGAGTAATTTGAAAATGACTTTTGTTTGATATTTTGACAAAGGATTTCACTGTGTAGCCCAGGCGGGCCTTAAATTCACTATGAAGTGCAAGCTGGCCTTGAACTCTCAGTGATCCCTCTGCCTCAGCCTCTCAAGTGGTAGTATTACAGGTGTGTGCCACCACACCTGGCTAGCAATTTATATGTTAAAACTTATACTTACTAGATTTTACCATTTTTCATATAGACAAAAGGTGAGTTTATTGTTTTATTGATTATAATATTTGTAGGTAGGTTTATGTAAGTGATACTGTTCTTGTTGAAAAGATTGTATAGTTTACTGGCATACACTGAATTTTATTACTGACTTTGGAGACAGTGTTTTGCTGTCTGGTCTGAAACCCAGGATCTTGCCTCAGCCTCTTCAGTGCTAGAATTAGAGGAATGTGCCTTTACGCTGGGCTAATTGATTTTCTTTTCTTTTCTTTTTTTCTTCCTTTCTTCCTTTCTTTTTTTGTGGGAGCGGGGTTCAAACCTACAACCTTGCCCTTGCCAGGCAGGCACTTGTGCCATGGAGCTATCTCCCTGGCCCCTTGACTTTCAATGTATATGAATCTTTACTCTCTTTTGAGGTGTCTGTCCTTAGTGATGAAGATGTTAGTAATCATGCTCTATTTCCCCGCCCCCCCCTTGTACTAGGGCTTGAACGCTGGGTCTCAGATGTGCTAGGGAAGTGCTCTACCACTGAGGTAATCAATCTCCAGACTCTGATGAAATGTTAATACCTGTCTCTTGGACAGAAAGATAAATCCCATTTTTATGTTTCAGATTAAATCATACATGTATTTAGTAAGACCTAACTTCTAAAATTGTTTTTAAAATTAATTGCTTATAACTGATTTTATGTTTTGTTGTTTTATGGATAATACACCAATTAGATAACTTTTTCTTCTGTAAACTTCTTGATTCAGGTAGCTACCAAATACAGTTCAGAGATTTAACTTTGTCTGATGGAGATGGATTGCCAAATAGTCTTTCTCTGGCCTTACTAGCCTTACCATTTAAACTCTAGAACTTAACCCCTGAAAACCACCTGATTCTCCTCCCCTTAACAAGCCTGTGCTTTTTTTCTAACACTATTTTTTCCCACCAGTATTTGGAAATGAACCCAGGGCATTCCCACTGACCTACATCCCACCTCTTTATTTTTAATTTCGTTTTGAGGTAGACACTTCTGCTAAGTTGCCAGGTTGCCCAGTTCCCTGCTTCAGTCTCCCAGACTGCTGGGATTACACCCATGAACCACCATACCCAGCTTTTTTTAAAAAATACGTTTGATAAATTTTCAGGTGACTTCAAGACTGCTTAAATGTATTTTGTTCTTGAGGTGCTAGAAATTGAACCCAGAACCTTACACTAGATAAGGAAGTGGTATGCCACTGAACTACACCTGCGGTCCCTGTTCAGCTCTTACAAAAATGTTTCTACAGTTTAGTTCTTTTTTCAGTACTGGGAATTGAATATTGAACCCAGCGAGGCTTCTCACTGAACTGCATTCCCAACATTTTTAAAAACTTTTTTGAGGCAAGGTTTCACTAACTTGCCCAGGGTAGACTCAAACTTGGTGGCAATTTTCCTGCTTCATTGCCACTGCCATGGTCACTGCCACAGCCACTGCCACTGCCACTGCCACAATGTTTTTTTTTTTTTTTTTCTGGCAGTACTTTGCTGCATGGTAGCCTAGGCTGGCCTTTAACTTGTGATTCTCTTGCCTTAGCCTCTGGAATGCTGGGATTTCAGGCATGTGCTACCATGCCTGGCTCTGTGACTTAGATCTAAGAGCTTCTCAGATGTTTCTGTGGGCTTCCAAGTGTAAAAGTCTTTTGTTTTGTGACCTTGAACAGACTTACTTCTTTGGGTCTCATTTTTCTCACTTGATGTATACATGTATACAGGGAGAGCCCTTTTTCTGACTCACCATTAAGAATTTTGTTTTATCTACTGAGGGATAAATAATTTTTTGTGTGACCTTATTACATAAGTTGTTATATCAAATCTTTTAGCTCTTTTTAAATTTTTCATGTATGTTACCTTTTTGAAACAGTCTTGCTATGTAGTACAGGCTAGCTTTGAGCTTGCTTTGTAGCCCACACTGGTCTCGAACTTGAAACGGTCTTCCTGCCTCAGCTTCCCAAGTGCTGGATTTGCAGACATGCATCACCACATCCAGCATAGCTCTGTTTTTTAAAGCTTTTGTTTTAGAAAATTTTAATCATCTAAGAAGTAGAGATGATACAGTGAGCTCTTTATGTAATATTCCACTTTAATAATCATGAGTTCATATTCAGTCACATTTCATTTACAATCCTCCAGTTCTCCTTCCTATACTTCTAAATTATTTTAAAGCAAATCCCAACTTATAGTCCTACTCAAAGCTATTTAATAATAATGTGTATAAGAATTTTTGAAAAGTCATAACAATTTTTATTTTGTTTTTTGACACACGTTCTTGCTATATACCTCATGCTTCCTGTGAGCTATTTAGCACAGGCTGGCCTCAAACTTTCAGCAGTCCTCCTGCCTCAGCCTCCCTAGTGCTGAGATTATAAGTGTGCGGGGCCGCAGAGATAGCTCAGTGGTTTAAGTACCTGCCTAGGCAAGCACAAGGACCGAGACCGAGGTTCAATCCCTGGTACCACATGCTGTGCCTTCCCAGCTTGAGGCATGCCAAGCAGCTACTAAGACCTGGCATGGTGGCACACATCTGTAATGCCAGTGCTGGGAGACTGAGACAGGAGGATCAATAAGTCCTAGCTGCATAGTGAGACCCTGTACCAAATACATAAAAATTAAAAACATACACACACACACACACACACACACACACACACATTTGCACTTTCTGATAGTGCCATAATTTTATTTTACCATGACTCTACAGAAACAAAATATGTACATTTAAATAAATGAAAGTAGCTGTAAAACCTTTTAGTCTATGGGTTCTTTCCACCATACTTTTTGTTTTTTTTTTCTGTTGTTGAAGAAACTGGGTTTTGTCCTTAGAATTTTCTAGTCTGAATTTTGCTCTTTCACTTTTCTTGATTTTACTTAATTGTCTGATGTCTATAAACTGCCAGATGTTGAGACTTAAATAATTCAGATTTGAGAGTGGGTGGTAGAGCATACCTGTAATCTTAGCACTCAGGAGACTGAGGCAGGAAGATTGCTTTATGTTTGAGGCCAGCTTGGGCTACATAGTGAGTTCAAGGCCAGCTCTTAACTACATAGCATGATCTTGACTCAACCAAAAAAGAAAGAAAAGGAAAAAAAATGCGAATAATTCAGATTCTACTTTGGGTATGTGGAAGGCTAGGAAAATTCACAAACATAGCTATTACCGATAATTTTTGCTTTACTGTATTACTTCCTTAAGATTTTGCAAAAACACAATATGATATTCTAATTCTGTTTTGTTTGTTTTTTTTTTTCACATTTACCAGAGTACACAGAAATATGCTCATGTCTTTGATGGCACTTCTCTAAAGGGAAGGCAGGCAATATAAATACTTGATTCTTTTAATTTTCAGAATAATGACTTGATTTACTTCTCAAGGTGACCAATTTTAAAGTATCAAGTTAAGAATTAAAATGTAAAACAATGTCTACTGTTTTGGTGCCTTACCTGGTTTACTAGAACACTGTCTAAAACAATTTTGAAGACTTACTTAGGAGGGTCAACTTCAAAGAGAGAAGGTCATGGCACCTTCTGTATTTGCCATAGGTACTGATGATAAGTCAACATTAAGCTGTTGAGGTATTTTTATGTAATGTCTAAAAGTTGCCATTGAATCTTATAAAACTAGGTATAGTAGTAGAAACATCTTAGAAATAACACTTGAATAATCCAGCTTTGTCAAAAGAATGCTAATGGAATATATATCTCCTGCCTGTTAGTCTGGGTTCAGTTACAAGCCTAACTACTAGTAAATAAAGTTCTTTGAGTAGAATTTACATAAATTACTAGTTTCAGTTTCTAGCAGGTGGATCCTCATATACTAAACTTAACATTTTGAATAAAAGACTGGCACAGGCCTTGGATTCATTTTGCAGCATTGGAAAAAAAAAATTAGTGAATGTTTTGCCTTTTTTTGGGATACTGAATCCAGGGCCTTTATATTGAATTTCATTCATCTTCAGCTCTTTTTTTTTTGAGACCAGATCTTGCTAAGTTGTGCAGGCTAGAAGTGCACCTCACAAACTTACTGATCACACAGTTTATTTTGTCACCAAATTTTTCAGGTCTGGATTTTTTGACTTAATTGCATGGTTGAAGTATGTATCTTCAGAATGAGTTGGTAATTTTATGAAATTATTATATAATATGAGAAGGATGAATTCTTCCTAAGGACAATTCTGTCCTCCTTCACTTGTATATAAACTTAGTACAGTGATTCAAATATGTAATCGGAAATTTTCATACCTGCAAATGGTTATCCCCACCCAGGGTCAAGGACTTGTTTAGCAGTGCATTTCATATAGCTCTTCCAAGTTAAACATTAATTTGAACAAAGTTTAATCTGGATTTTAGTTCAGTAGTTAACTACTTGTGTGGGTATATTTATCTTAAGGATAGAAGGCAAAAGGACTTAACTGTTTAATGTCTCAAGTTTTTGAGCCAGGTGGCTGTTTGTAATCTTAGGATTGGGAGGCTGAGGCAGGAGGATGAGGCCCACCTGAGCAACACAATAAAACCCAAAACAACAAAAAAATTTGTTATCTACATCCCCAGCGTAGCTTAGTTTAGTTCAGTTTATAGTGTAATTCAATTTAACTTTGAGATAGGTTCTTGCCTATTTGCTAAGTTGCCCAGCGTGGGCTCAAATTTTTGTGATCCTTTTGCCTCAATAAGTGCTAGGATTATAGGTGGATACCACCACACCTGCCTGTTAACTGGTTTTTTTATATTGTTTGTCCATTTAACATACTTAAGATGGAGGAGACAGAAATGAAAATAGAGAACAATTTCATACCAACTTTTTGTTTATTACCCAACTTTTTGGAGCTCATCTGTTTGTATAGAAATGAATAAATATGTCCAGGTCTCTGCTTCAACCTGCTTCCCATGAACAGGCGTGAGGAGTTTTCTGTTGGTTTTTATGAGAATACTGTAGTTAGTTGGTCAACAAAATGTGAAGAAAGAAACAGCCTTTCAAATTCGTAGGTAAAGTTAATCTGTTTTTGTCCTGTCTGGTATAAAGTAATAAATTAATCTCAGTTAAAAAAAAAAAACAAATAGAGTGACTCAGAATAGCCTTTTGAAATGTGGCAGTGCAGGTTGAAATTTAGCTTTTTTTCCCCTCTCAGGTTTAATTTCCATTGAAGAATGTGTGGCACCAACAGAGGAACTAAAATTTAGTTCTAATTCTGCTTGTGATTTTAGAGGGCCTCAAATAGGTTACCTAGTTTATCAGTTTTTTAATTTACCAAATTGAAAAAAATAACTATTTTATATATCTATCAAGATTATTGAGAAAACTGAATAGGTTGTATTAAAATATACCTTAAGATTAGGAAATATAAATGCATAATGTTTATTAGTGTTTTGTAAATATACCTTGTATATCTGAGAATGTGTTTGAAAATTACTTCCAGCTGGTATTTTACTACACAATAATAGAAGGAACAGAATTATCTTGTCTTTTTTATTAGTAGTGAAGCTTTGGTCATGAATGTCTTAAGTAATTTTAGTCTGTACTTAATTATTCCTGTGTCCAAGGGTAGTGTTGAGTTATCTTTAATGATTTGTGGTCCCTCCCAGCCAAGTTTGTTTTGGACCTTGGTGATGCTTCATTTCCTGCTGTTGCCCTTTGTCCTGCTAAATCTGGAGTATGACTGAAATAGATAGTTTTGCAGTGAGCTCAGACTAAATTTCCTTTTCAGTATAAAAGTTTTACTTCATAAAGAAACAGAACTTAGAAGTGTTTTATTAGGTGACAAGTGCTCTTTTTATACAGATTTGGGCAAAATAGAGTGAATACTCTTCTGAGAAAATTACCAGCTTATTAGTATATGTTGTAATCTTTTTTTTTTTGGAACCAGGGATTGAACTCAGGCCCTTGCACTTGCCAGGCAAGTGCTTATTCTACTGAGCTATCTCCCCAGCCCCAGTATATGTTATAATCTTAAGTAAAATTTTTAGGCCAAGAGCATAACCACCTCTTAAAATTTAGTCTTCATTATGTGCTAAGTATGGAAATGGCATTTCACATGATGACTTTGTGAAAAAGAAAATACATTTTGACTCAAAGCAAAACAAAATCTTTAAGATCCAATAATAGTTGTCACTAACTATGTGTAATTTAGGATTAGATGTGAAGCAAGAAATGTTTATTTCATACCAAAAGACCAGGGAGTAGTCGTTGTCATTTGACACTTTGCATGGCATCTAGAACACATGAAAATTTGATTCCCAGAAATCCTTCTATAATTCCAGAGATCTGCATTTTTAAAAAGTATTGCTCTTCAAATAAAGCAACTGAACAGTCACTGTTGATCACTTGGTATCAGTGTGAATATAATCACTAAACTTAAATAATAACTGATTGCAAGGCTGAAATTCCTAAAATGTTTCACGTATGTAGAACTTAATAAAAATAAGAACACAGACCTTGAAAGTTCTTATGCACATCCTTTTTTTTTTTTTTATTCTTTTAGTATGGGGTCTATAGGAACTCACTACATAGATCTTACTTGTAGTGATTCTCCTGTTTTCAGCCTCTCAAGCACTGAGATTATAGGCCTGTGCCACCACACTTTCCACACTTCTCTGGGGCGGGGAATATGGTTTTCATTTTAGAGAAAACAGCTCAGAGAAGTGAAGTAACCTTTTGAAAGTCACACAGACTATAAACTAAGAGAGGCTGGGAAGATAGCTCAGTAGAATAAGTGCTTGCCTGGCAAATGCAAGGGCCTGAGTTGAAGCCTCAGTTACACACACACACAAGATTAACAGATATAAATTAAGAGAAATTTGAGTGGAAAATTGGCTGGTAAGGGAGATCATTAAATATTTTATGTATATGAAGCATAGAACATGCCATTTTGTGAGTCTTAATTGTGGACAAAGCTTATGAAGAGAATATTAATTGATACTAAGTATTTACTGTGTACTAGTCATTATTATAAGATGGGGACACCTATTGGGTTATTTAATTTCCAGAACAGTCCTTTAGTGTAGGTCGTATCATCAAGGTTATTTGTTCATGAAAGTGGCAATCCAGTTTAATTTGTTCCAGCACTCCTGCATTGTTAAGTGTATCCATGTGCTGTGTTAGTAAATAAACATTGTAGAAATGGGAATACAGACCAAACTTATTTCAGTAAACCAGGTTTGTCTTATCCGTGAGTGACTTAACTTTGGATATTTAGCTCCGTTTCTGAATATGAAGAGATCTTTCTTTTTCATGGCCTTTTTTTGGGGGAGGGGCAGTCAGCAAAAATTCTCAAAATTTTTTTCAGACTATATAGAATATGTCTATTTTGTGTAAGTTCTTTTTATAAGCTTTTCCTCTTTGTTTGCTAAATCCCCATTTCCTTCCCATACAGTTCAGAGACACTGGTATGATGGAAATTGCTTTCATGTATCCTTGTAGTTTAATCCCAACAATGTTAATTGCTAGCTGTATGATTTTCAGCAAGTTTGTAAGTTACAGTTTTATAACCTGTAAAGTGGGGAAAACTGTATTTTCTTTTCTGGATAGTTGTAAGCAATTAATAGGATGTTGTATTGCCAAAATGTTTTCTGTAGCATAACATTTAGCATGGCAGATGCCTTACAAATTGAGTGTTTTACTTCTTAGTAAGTGAAATAATATCATTTCTTTCCTTATAATTGCTCAGTTGCCTTGAAGAAATCTTATTCCTAATATGCCTGACCTTTAGAATTTGAACTACATATTATAGAGTTCTTAAATTAAGTCTGAAATGTGTTCATTTCTTATAGTATTGTGTGAAGATTTTGTGTCTAATTTTTAGTGAGAGGTGATCCTGTGTTCTTTCAGAAAGGAAAAATAGTAAACTTCAGGTACTTGATTTCTGGAATCTTATCCTGGATGGATAGATGGATGAATGGCAGATGAGTGACATTCTAGTTTGAAATACAAAAAAAAAAAAAGTAATGAAACTCTTGAGAAAATTGCTCACAAGGTTGTTC